>CAXKVY010006520.1:10000-25207 GCA_964058915.1 Tetropium fuscum | reverse complement strand
TCAGTCTCCTACATTATACTTGCGCTCATAGATTACAAATAATATGAGAATATTAATCTTTCCGATTTAAACCAGAGATTTTTCATGACTGTCTACACTTTTTAAATTAATTCTATTAAAAGTTTTCATCGTAGGACTTATCATAAATACATAAACTGGAGAGCTGCGGCAAGGTTATTTTTAAATTTTAATACTCAGTTTGTGGTTTGTCGGTATTAAAATTTTGTTTTACAACTACTGTTTAGAATTTTTTTATGTAGGTAGGTAGGCTTCATGTAACGGCTTCGTTATTAGTTTTACAGCGTGTTTGATATTTGGCAGGCCGGCATTCCGATTGAACAAACGTAAAGTGGTTCACAAATGGTCGAATAATATATGAAAGTATAATATGAGTCTCGTAATATGGTAGGTAAAAGTATCAAAGATAATACACACTATAGATATATACTCGTAGATGGAAACCCCAACCTTAAAATTTAGTTTCTTAAATTGGGAGAGATTTCTAGCTGGGAATTGAACAATTGCAAGACAAAATTGAAACCAAGTATTTCACGGGAAATTGTTCTTTGCTTCTCCCTCTACGTCTACTATCATCAGATATTACTGACGACGACTGAGTTACCATCAACACCAAAACACTTACTTACTTGGTGCGCGTTTCGCCAACAAGTTGGCATCATCCGAAGACGATTAAGTTTAAATTTAAACTAAGAGACTATCCTATTTATGGCTAAATTATTTCCATGGTTCAGTTAAGCGCGACGAAACTTGTCCCGGTTCACCGAACTGTTTCCAAGTAACGTATAGAGCGGGCTATATGGGGTAGGTCGGTCCTTCGTCACTATTCATACTATTTTTACATTTTATAATTTTTACGCTCAAATGCATCCAACTGCCTACTATTGGTTACATTTCTAACTATCTTAAGTTTTATGATTGTTCTCGAAAGCCTGTTGGGCAACACTAGACTTGTATGTTCTTCCTTATATTAGATGAGCCTTTTGCTCTTTAAACCTGGTTTTAATTGATGGTCTCGTTTGCTCAACATATTTTTGATTACAATCATTTGAATCAATTTTATCCTTGGGATTGCTTAAAATTTGTTGTAATTTATTGCCCCATCAATGAATGACTGCTTTCACCACTTCTTTATTAGCGGGACTGACAAATTTAAGAATTTTGAATTTTGTCACCTTACCATGTCGGTCGCTATCCCTCTTCAACTCATATAAATCCCGTTTCCCTTCTCGGTCACTTAGAAGACACTTGCATGCACAAGCCGGCGATTTACTGGCTTTACTGCTCAGTGGCGTATCATCATGCGCAACCAAGGTGAAATGACTTCAAAAGATGTCTTATTATGTCATATTCATACATGTGCAAAACGTTAAGCCAAAAAATTATTTAGTTGAATGTATTTAAAATATATTGAAAAAATTTTGCATGCTGCGTGTACAACTTAGTGCTCAATTTAGCCAATAACAATTTAAAATAAAAGAAATTAAATTGCTATTGCCCGGCAAGGACCACGGTGAGGTAAGAGCGCCCCTTATTGCCAGGATAGAGACGTGGTTAGGTTACTCATTATTAGTATAAGTAAGACGGTTAGTAAAATTTATAACAAATTAACTCACCAATTTTCGGGATTAGTTATTATTTGCACATATAGTTACACTCACATTAGTATTTTTCACTGTCACTTATTAGTAGCATTATTTGATTGGACCATTAAGAAGTTTTTGCACATCAGCTAACTTAAATGTTGTATTTTCTGTAGCAACTTTCCCTTTTATTTGCGCCCAAATAAGCTCAATCGGGTTCAGTTCGCAATGATATGGAGGCAATCGAAATACCTCAATTCCTCTTGCTTTGGCCATTTCATCCACTACATACTTCTTGAAAGCTGGAAAATGTTGCGTTGTCAGTGTCAACAATTCAACTCTAAGTAGTGAATCATCATGATCAATGTTGCTTACTTCCAGCCAGTCTTTAATTTGCCCTTTCCGCCATGCAGTTGTGGGCAGCTGTTCTGTTCTACGAGAGTGATAAGATTATTATTTTTTATTTTATTTCCTATATTAGGATAATTGCGCGCGCCACTGAGCATCACATTCCATTAGTTTGCATATCAAACGAAAGCACTATAGTAACCCGACTTTTGGAAAATTTTATTAGATGGTCGCAATTGAGGCATCGTTTTTTCAAACCATAAATGACTGCACGAAGCACTGGTTAGTTTTACGATAGGCCTTCATTAGTCACTTACGGTCGTACAAGTGCTTAAACAAAAAACAGGTCGGATTATTAAATTGTTCGGACTACTGGAGTTAACTGTTGATTCGGATTATTTTAGGTTCGGAATATCGGGTGTTCGGATTATGGAGGTTACACTGTATATAAAAATACTCTTGTAAAACCAACTGTCCCTCATTGGGTACCTTATGCCATGTACAAGTATCTTTATTATATGATCAGTCGGGCGCCATTATATGATGTAAACTAAATATTTGAATAACTGTTTAATAAGTAGCGTTAAATAAGTTTGGTGGTTTGTCCTATATTAAAAGTTTATTCAGCACTAAAAACACTTTGACAGTCCCCCGTAAGCAAAGAATTTGTGACACTCGAAGTAGTTTCCACAAACATCAAAACACTTTTACTTCGCTCGACGATAAAACTGATATCAGTTTTAATCTTCTCCGGATGATGCCAACTTGGTTGGCGAAATGCGCGTCCAGCGAAGTAAAAGTGTTTCGGTGTTTGTGGAAACTACTAGGAGTGTTATAATTACATCAAAGGTTCCAGCCCGCTCCAGTATAAAGAATTTGTGAATTAATTTATTATTAGAATTCAGGTAGTATACGAGTATTATAGTGCTTTCAAAAGAACTGACCAGAAACCCTTTTACGTTTAAGTTTTGACGATTTTACAAATCGTTGTATGTCATTAATTACGCATAGAATTAGTGCATACAATAATTTTATAGCTATGCCGCATCGCTTGAGATTGTTTTGGGAAACATTCATTGCGATGTTCTGAGGTATATTAGTATAGGTAATAGAGTTATTTTCGTCCATCAGAAATAATTTTTGCCTGGTTGCCAGATGTAATTTTATTTGATCGCAAAAATAAGATACTGAGCTGTGAAATATGTGCGTTGTTTATATTATCTCACCGTGTCTTTTCCGCATTATTTAGTAGTTCTTATGTTTTTGAAAAAAATGTAGTGTATGTTTCAACGTGTTTATACACATTTAAACTACACTGACAATCAATTAATTATTGAAGTGACCAAAAACTTGCGTCATTTTCCAACTCATCTTTCAATGTAAGGATCGCAACGCCATAAAGCGTTGGTATCTTCAGACCATCTTCAACTTGCTCCCATACTTTCATGCATGTGGCCCTGTACGCTAAGAGTGCTCACCTCCCAACTGACATTTTCCTTCTATTATTTAAAAATATTAAAGCAATTTTGTTGTATTATGTTGTATTACAGCTGTGTTATTGCTCTTCGAATGCAATTTTGTACTGTTAAATAGCTATTCGCCTCACGTGACTAAATTTTTGTCACAATAAATTGGTGATAAGAATATTTATAGATGTTTACAGAATATATCTTACACGTATGCTCTGTAACTGCTTCATTATAGCTACTACTACACTGCTAGCCAATAGGTTGGAATAATTCAAAATTTTAATGTAATTTTGGATGCATATATCCTCTGAATAATATTGAATATCAAAATACGGTTTTCAGGACGTTTTTGGAAATTTCATTACTAATATGGCCTGAGTATCATATCGTGCTCAAAAAAAGGAATATACGAATATATCGTTATAATTACAGGGTATAATCACTATATAAAACATTTAAAAAAACCATTACTTAGGTAATTTGTTGTTAAACAGTAAGATGCATTTTCAAAAAAAAATCCTAATTTCAATAAAACCCCGGTATGTTAGAAAATAAGCGAGATATCAAAAAACGGCTAAATTTGTTTTTTGAATTGGTCCATAGGCTACCTACCTTAGCATGAAAATTTTATCTCGTTTTTGGTTTTCCTAAATTCTCGGTAGGAATGAAATTTAAATTTTTTTGTAGGGGTTTAGTTTACACCCTGTATATTTCTTTTTTGAGCACGATAGAAACATGATATTCAGGCCATTTATTACCATTTGAGGTATGATTATCTTAAATTCAAGTATAAATGATCAATAAAACAAATCGTCATCACTCTGAAGATCCTCAATGAAGGTGAAAGAACTTGTACAACTTCTAAGTGGTTCGTTTCCGTTATATGTCCAGATAATATGCAACTGCTAAGTGTGTCTTCCTTATTATTCATCTATTTGCTTATTTCTCTACGTAATGAATTGCTAGAAACCCAAGATTTCTTCTCGTAAAAAAAATTATAAATATAAAAATTATGTATATATATTACAAGTATCTTCTTTCAACCACGTCTCCACAAGAGCAATACAGACGAGTTCTAATTCGCAGGCCGAAATAAACAGTTCTTCAAGTTTGGTATTTTAAGTCCGCGCACATTTTGAAAATATATTGAAAAAATATCATGATATATATCACTGAATATGCATCTTCGAACCCTGCAAATTTTACAGCAATAATTTTCTTTCAATGTCTTTCTCAGCCGAGGAAACCCGAAGGAATAACTATAAAACAATACAATTTTAAGCGTAGGTGCCTCAGCGAAAGGATGGAATAATACCTACTAGTAGCGAGTGACTGTAAATATAGACCTATATTGTTTGTAAGGAAGCCTGCCTGTGCTAACAATGAATTATTATATTAATTCTATAAAAGCAGACTCTTCTAATTTGCCGGATATGGACATAAGACGACTCAACTGCAGCCGGCTTTGAACAATGCTTTGAAATTTAAATATATTCACCGGCTGGGCGCGGTTCCGCTGACGGCACGATTCGAAATTGCCCTACGCAACACACACACACACACACACACACACACTCTCTCACGTGGGGTATTACAGAACGTGCGAATCAATGGAATACCTAGTGGACATACCACTTTCCGTATGCCCACCTGTGATTCAAATAAATTATAGTTTATAAAATCTAAGAAAACACGCTTTAAAGGGAACCTAACTAAAAAGTCGCTAAAAGGTAAAAAATAATTTTTAACTATTAAGATTTTGTAAAAAAGCGTAGGGTGCATGATTAATTGTTATAAATCTTTCATTAATATTTATTGATTATTTTTTACTTTTAGTTCGGTTCCCCTTTATATGTTGAATAGTTTTACTTTCTGCTATGAAAAAGATTAATTTTTGTGCTATGTGCTCCGAGATTTCATGAATGTATAACTTTCAGTAAATTCTATATTGTGGCGAATGCGCCAATGTAAGAAAAAATATATCCTGGTTTTTGATGATCCTGGTGAGGACATTAATACACAGTTGTCAAATTATTGTACTGTCGTCGGTCCTTCATGAGTGCAAAGTTTCAGTTAAATCTGACTTTTTGAAGTTTCAAGCGAAAATCAAGTGAACAGCAAATCTCGACGTTTTTTCAACCAGAGAACATTTCCGGATGGTTTAAAAATGCGTTTGTCGTCGTAAGCAATTTTTGCCCCTTTGTAGTATCAGCAACAGCTACGGATAACCGTGAAAATTTATGCGTATCTACTAGTATCTAGGCCCAGTATCGTATAGATGCTCGAAAATAAAGTTTTTTCATTAAACGAATATTTTAAAATATGTATTGTTCCATATTCTGCGAAAATCGAATAACCGGACATACACTCACTCCTGGCTAAGAAAAACAGGACAAACAGAATTTTGTTAAAATTAAATATTAATTTTTAAGTTTTGCATCAATTTTTTCGGTAAGGCACTAACAACATGTGTAATTATACACATTGCCAAGTCTTCAATTTGTAATTTTTTTATCCAAAACTAGAAGAAAAATGAATACCCTTCTACAAGTTGTCAATGTGTTTTTTTGGGTTGTTAAATTAATTTTTTGTTTGAATCTGATCGAATAATTTTTCTCCTATTATATTTAACTCCTAAAACCCTAGGATTAAAAACTGAAACCCCTGTATATTGTTTATTTGTTCTTTTTTTACTCAAGTTTGACTTGCATAGATATTTAAAAGTATCGCCCTTCTCGGCGTTACGCGCCCCATTTGTATTTTAGCCCTTGGTTATAATGATAATGAAGCACTTTCAACATAGATACGTGGATATTGCTTAATTGTCCTTATTTTAATCAAATTTTACTTCTCTAAATTTGTTGTAATTTATAATTGATAGGGTTAGTTAACCCATTAGTATGGGTTAGTTAACCCATATGGAAAGTATCCCAATAGAAGGGTGTACTGGTCCCGCCGGGTCATCGCCGATAATCCATATTGGGGGAACGTTGGCCTTCTATGGCCAATTTGAGGGAAATGCCCCTGGGCAACATCATCACCTTTTGTACAACAGTGGGCTGGTCGATGGCCTAGGGAGACATTTCCCTCACCGAGGAAGCACAAGGGGCCCAATGGAGCCTAAGTGCAGCGGATCTCTGATCCGCACTCCGGACAAATTCCAGAAGGGTTTACTGGTCATCAGAAA
This sequence comes from Tetropium fuscum, assembly GCA_964058915.1. Classification (NCBI taxonomy): domain Eukaryota; kingdom Metazoa; phylum Arthropoda; class Insecta; order Coleoptera; family Cerambycidae; genus Tetropium; species Tetropium fuscum. The sequence goes on along the minus strand of CAXKVY010006520.1, from coordinate 18,602 downwards.
ATGACGTACCCAAGATTCTTGCTGGCAGTATATGGCTACATAGATTTGAAGCAATTTTGAAGAATTTTCATTTGAATGATAAATCAAACTTAGATTCAATTGACAAGTTATATAAATTACGACCACTCATCACAAACTCGCATTAAAATTATCGAAAGTATGGTATGGTATTGACGAACACTTGAGTATTGATGAAAGCATAATACCCTATTATGGCAAACATTATGCCAAACAGTTTATAAAGGGTAAACCAATACGCTTCAGTTTCAAAAACTGGGCGTTATGTACAAGTAACGGATATATGCTTGCATTCGAAATTTATACTGGGAAAGGGCAAGATGAAGTGTTAGATGAAAATTTTGGTGTCGGCGGAAATATAGTTCTAAAGCTAATAAATATGTCTGAGATTCCACCACGCATGGCATACAAATTTTTCTTTGATAATTACTTCACTGCCATCCATTTGTTAAAAAGATTAGCAATTGCCCTAAACGGTGCAAAAGATTGGAAAAAAGCAAAACGTGGTGACTCTGACTATAGGCAATCTCAAGATGTTATTAGGATATTTATCTTCTTTAAATTCAATATTCACGGGAAGCCAAGGCCAAGGTTTCTGTTCCACAGGCAAAAATATATCACAATTACAATCAAGGAATGGGGCGGGGGTAGATAAAATAGATATACTAATAGCCTGTTACCGTACTCGAATGCGCCAACACAAATGGTGGTGGCCAATATGTTCATATTTGTTCGACTCAACTGTAGTGAATGCGTGGTTACGTGGACTCAACTGTATATGCGCAAAATATATACCAAGGATCCTAAATGCAGTGACTTATTGTCCTTCAGAAGGTATTTAGCTCTATCTTTTTTGAAAACATATGGAGTGAAATCAAATAAAGGGCAGATTCGTCCACCAGTTAGCCTGGAGGCACGATATGACCAGTGGAATCATTTAATCGTTTATCATGGAACAGACAGACGCTGCGGACATTGTGGCAAAAAAGCTCAGTTTCTTTGTTCTAAATGGTCTACATCCCAAATATTGTTTTGCGTTGTTTCACACGATAACATAGATACTGCAATTACTTTAGGTTTATATATCGAAGGTTATAAAATGTATGACGTCTGATTAAAGGGACAGCCTGTATTTTTTTTGCAATAAAGTTCTAATGATTTTATAATTAAAGTGGCCTTTCATTTGTTGTGGTAAAACACTGCACAACAAAATATTACCTAAATTTCGACATACAAACCTTGTACACTAATGGGTTAATATTAAATATGTAATTTTATGTGCTAACATAAAATTTGTTTTGAGTTAATAAATGTTAATAAGTGTCTGCGGTAGAGGTGATATAAGTTGGAGGTGAAAATGAGGATCGATTTTTCCTAGGCGTTGGTATTTAGTCTCCATAATCTTAACAGTTAACTACATTCTCAAGTGTAATAACCCTTGTAGTAAACAATCGAAATGTAAATATTGTGAAACAATGCCTTAATGAGTGGAGCCATTTAATTAGCCGGTGGATTAGTGTGCGTTAAAAATTTCACGACGTAACAATAAAGGTTTTTAATCGCTCACTCGGAATAATTAAGGCAGGAGGCGGGCGAATGAAACGGACTGCTCTGGCGAGCGTCATGAACCGGCAATTAAATTCGACGTGTAAGAAGTTAATAAGTTGGCATGGTTACGCATTTTTGTAACTACACGTTAGGTGAATATTTTTAGAAGCGGGTGTTTGGAAGAAGTGTATCCATTCCTACATATCGAAATAACTCAGCCGTGTACATAAAACAACTGGTGATCAAAATTCAAATATTTACAGTACTTTGCACATTTTTATGTGGTCATATTAAAATATAAAGTGAGGTGGCGGACGAATATATATTTTCTGTCCGAGGCTAGTGGATTTCTCTGGTCTAATATAATGCAGGCTGCAGTGGCTGCACTTGCTGCTAGACTGGAATTGCTTAGAGAAGATAACATACGTCATGATACGTCATTATACTATCATCGTAACTACGTCGGTACGATATTTGTTGAGAGAGAATTCCAAGAAAATCCCGGCGTCACTTCTGGGTTTAACCGCATTAGACACGCATAACAGAGACAAAAGAAGTTTACTGGTGTAGTATTTCTTGGAATCTCAACAAATACCAAACCGATGACTGTAACTATATATCAATAACTAACCCACCGATACGAATTAATTTACACGACACTGGTGGGCTGAAGACAATCAAACGCGATAGGCGAAGCCTGACGTCTGTCATCTTCTCTAAGTCCATCTAAGAAGTATTAAGAGTTGAATGACCGGCGGTATGCATTTTTTTGAGGTGAATACTTCTTTCGCCGTATGAGTGTGATTTTTCAAGGACGCGTCACGACACATTTTATATCATTTATCTTTTTATTTCTCGTCTCGCAAGTGAAATAAAGCGGACAAATATGAGGGAGAGAGAGATAGAAACAGATATATCGAATGCAGCTTTGACTTGGGCAATGATCCCCCACAAGTGTTCTAAAGTGGAAAGCAATTTTGATATAATGAGAAACAGAGATAACAAATGCAGCTTTGACTTGGGCAACGATCCCCTACAAGTGTTCTAAAGCGGAAAGCAATTTTGATATAATTTATAAACGATCGTGACAGAATCGGAATTAACCAGAATACAATATTACTTATGCATATCCTATTGTAAGCGAGGGATAACTAGACCCCTCTAGCGGTCAGTTGCTACTACTCATCAGACATTACTAAGTAATGTCTTGTGACAAGCAGCGTCCTGCAATGCAGGCACCTAGAGCAGTGACCTGCAATGCAGGCGCCTAGAGCAGCGACCCTAGCCAAAAGTAGGCTAAACTACATACTGAATGGATTTACAGGTAACAGCTACTCAGAGAGCTAATACTCCTTCCTGTATTGAATTACACCTGCAAATCCGATAAGATAACCATGGTCATTCACCAATACCTCCACCAGGTGTAGATTAGTGTCGAGCTGTTGGCTCTCATCAGTACACCGTAGGCAGAGGAATTAATGAATGACAAAAACTATCAAAACAGTCAAGCAGACGAATCGCGAAGAATTCCCGCCAGCGTGCTAATGCTGGTAAATAAAGGGAGAGGAAAAATTATCAGGTTTACACGATTGTCGCATATGAAAACAGATAGCACGTCATGTCCAATAAGTTAAAAAGATATATATGCTTGCCATGTCAGCTTCTCGGCTGCCAGCTGAGCGGCGTTGCCGCGTTTAGTATTAAAATACATGTTTACGGAATTGCCATATTCAAGTAGACGAAAATATTTACAAAGTAACTGTAAAAATGACTAACATGTTGGCCTATGCTATATTATTGTATGGACAATAATTCTTTTATGACATTTATAAATAATATATACAACTTTTATATAGTAGGTATTGTGGAATTTGATATTTTAATTGAATATTGAGAAATTTGAGAATTACATGTGGCAACAGCAATTGTTCCTTTAGACGGTCAGCGCACTTTGTATATCTCTTAAGGCGACGTTACACGGCGTGGGGAGTGCCACGCCTGGAGTGAAAACTGTCGCGCCACACGCCGTATAATTGTGCTGGCGTGGCGTGGCGTGGCATGGCGTGGCGTGGCGTGGCATGGCGTGGCGTGGCGTGCTGGGTCCCGTCGATTGGCGGTAAACTTTGTACACTTCAAAGCCGCGCAGCGCGCGAAGTGGACTGGCATGCGTATACAGTTACACGGCGCGGAGTCTTCGCCCGTAAATTTTAAAAATTAGTCAAATTCAGTAGATATTTAGCTAAGCAAGTGACAACATGCCGTGGTCATTTTGAACCCGAAGCACAATGAGCACAAAGATAGAAATGCATGATTCCTGGATGCGAATCCAACAAAATTTTATCAGATCATCACTGTTCCAACAAAACATAGCAAGCTGCTGCACAATCGAGCATCCGTTTTCGACGAACGGACCTGTTGAAATGAAAAAGAAGCCACGCGCTCGCGTGGCGAGAAACTTGTCAGTCTGCAGGTCGTGTAATCGCGATCGCCAAATTGCGAATTTGTGTGTCACTCCGCACGCCACACTCCAGGCGTGGCACTCTCCACGCCGTGTAACGGCGCCTTTAGAACTACCACTCCACTCTACCTTCCACTCTACCTTTTTTGTAGAGTTTCTGAAAGACGCTTTTCCATGACAAAAATAAAATGAAGAGAATTACCTATTCTTAAGATACGCGTAATTATGTAAAACAAAAAACTCAAAACAAAAGTGTCAAACGAACTTGATTGTATACTCAGTTTCAAAAAAAGTGGCGCACCTGATTTTTTTGATTGAGTTCTCAAGGTCCTCTAACTTTTATATTAGTAAACCGATTTAAAAAATGTTAGAAAGAAAAGTAAGGAAGAAAAGGTAAAATATTATTTTTCCAGCATGGAAAATAATGGAGAAATTCAGCCACATGATTTTTATCAGTTTTTTGGAACACCCTGTGCATGTATGCTGTTGTATACAACAGTACTTGAATAAAAATCTATACAGCCCTGTTGAAATTGACATTCTTAACGACATTTTTTTAAATCATTATTTTATCTTAAAAAAATGTATGATTTTACAGCATATTTACTGGAATCGTATTTAGCAAATAATTCACCCTTACATTACCTTGGCTGCACCCCTCCCTGCTCATTGAATTCATATAGGCTTTGAAGAAGAAACAGTAACATACCAAGCAAACATATTTAATACATAACAATATTTTGTTGACTTTGTCATTGTCATCAAAACCTAATTTTGTGTTTGAAAAATAGAGACGCCTATATAGTACACATATTATGTGCGAAGTTAGCCTCCCTTTACCAAGAAATAAAACATTGTTATTCTCTAAATTGCCCTAACTTTGCACTACTGTGTACCGTAGAAATTCTTTCAAAATATTGCATGTTCTAAGGAGAATAATCGAATATGTGTTTTTTGACGTGCCCCCCAGATCTTGAAAAAAAAGCATATTCTGATAGTTGGTTCAAACACTCTACCCTCGACTGTACCATTATAAAAATATCCTAACATGGGTTTCAAAAATATGAAATTTTTTTTCATATTTAGCCTCCCATTTCTCGAAAATATTTTTTTTATTATTGCACATTATTCTAATTACGGTACGAACTGTACCGTTAAAAAGAAAATTCTGACTCCGGAGTTTCCGAATAATAATTGTGTAATTTTTAACTTGCAAATAGCGTCCAAAGTTGAAAAAACGCCAATTTTTCGTCATTTTTTAACTTGAAAACTATTATACCTAGGATTCTTGTAGAAGTTGTCTATGTCGACCCAAACTTGTGTAAAAAATTTCACCTGATCAATCAAATACTTCTCGATTAATTAATTTATCAATTAAATAATTAATTGATAACTGCGCCATTTCCCCCACAAACGATTATCGCTGTTCGGACCAAGATAGAAAAACACAAATCTTATTTGAAAAAATAAAAAATGTCCCGTTGTAATTTTTGGAAAATACCGATTACCGCTGATTTTGTGAGGTTGTCTCCGCTTTTTATGAGGCATAATTTTTCCTATAGACAGTAGTTAAAATAATAGTTTTGGTAACATTTGGGAGAAGATGTCTAACGTCTCCAAAAAAATTCATATAACAGTTTTCAAACTACAAAATGGCGAAAAACGACGTTTATCAAATTTTGGAAGCATTTTTTGCTAGTTAACAATTGCATTTACCTACTTGGGCTTATTTTTTTGCTAATTTTAAAAAGGAACAACTTTCTCGACTTCATGTGCTCTACTAAAAATGCTTAGGAGCGAAGGTTACTGCAAAACGTTAAACAATTTTTTTAATTGTTAATTATATATGTAAGCATAATCATGTTCTACGGCAAAAAATACGTAGAAAACAATAAAATCATGTATGCCAAAAATTCACTTCTTGTCTATTTAATCCCTGACAACTGGACTACTCGTAACCACAGCTCGTAGAAGTTGGCTGGGCAGCTGCGGCGATGAGTCAATTTGTTATAGTTGATGTATGTCGTGATAAGTTTTGTTACCTTTGGATAATGACCTTGTATTACAAAGCAAACTGCAATAAGCTGAAATTCAAAGAGGTCTTGTCAAAGCAGAGGAAATGCATTCCATTCCATAAGATAAGACTTATCGCGCACAACTGCACATCTGAGGTTTTTTTAACGTTTGTTAGCAATGTAAGCAATAACCAGATGGATGTTCGAAACAAATAATATTAAGAAATTTCGTGTTTGCAGTTTGATTATTATAACCAGTAAAAGCCGGTAACTATAAGAATCGTACATAAACTTAAGAATTTCACCATAATTAAATAAACTGAGTAGTCACTATTATTATACGCATTGTATATACGCATCTGAATTTAAGATGCCAACGCTACAGCGGCAAAACCGCAAACTAATGACTGTGCCATCACTGCCGTTTAGTATGTCATTGAGTTAGGTGACTTTTTCGTGGATATTGTATTTAGTGTGTTTATAGACTATTATTTAACATAATTCCACATTTTTATTGAAAAATACGCCGTGTTATTATAGGTTTTTCGTTTTTTTTATTGTAGTTTTAATTTTATTGTTGACTGTGCATATTTGTACGTTATATTACAAGTTCGGTAAGTTGAAGCACTGTTTATGACTGTTCTACGTTTTAATAATAAAAATATTCCTAATTCTGCCCTTGCTAAACATATATGAACATAGGATTGTATGTTGTTAAGTTAATAGGTACCACCGAGGGTACAACTAAATCACACCAATTATGTGATTATTACATTCGTATACACAATAGCTATTTATGTAATCATCAGTTAATGAAAGTGTGTTTTTATGTAACATGTGTGGTGGTTGCGGGACGAGCAAAGTGATATCCTGCCGATATCATTTCCTAACGTGTTACATACCGGGTGGGCCAAAAAATGTAACACTTTTTGCACAATATTGAAATTTTCTGTCGATAGTCCATTGTTTTCCGTAAGCCACGAAAACCAAGCTGATTAAAATTAGTTAATAACCAAAAAAGTTATTGGCCAAAGAAAAAAGAGCAATTGAAGTACTACAGCTTAAAAATGACAAATTACATATAGGTTCGCTCCCCATGGACCGAGTTTTCTCAGCGAGGTCTTAAAATGTAGAGAAAGGTCCATTTTATTGGTATTTTGTATTGGATGAGTCATTTCGATATTGTTGCTTCAAAAAGAACTAGCCCAAAGAAAGGGTTATTTTCAAACGCGGCTGCCATCTTGAATTTTAAAAAATCGGCAAATTTTAAATTTTCTTTCCATAGTCCATTTTATTTTGATGGGTCATTTTTGTAGCGCAATTTCTGTGGCGCCAGTTCACATACCAGGGAATTTTTTATCTCTCTGTATGTATATTAATTTTATATTTACATATATAGAAAATTTAGAGACTTGGCTTCCGTAAATTGAAATTTAAAATGAAAGCATGGAAACGCTTAATCACAAGTTGAGTTCAAAACAGACTTTCTACAGACAAAACAGACAAATTCTTTTAAAAAGGTTTTATGTGTTCATTTTCAGATCCTAAAATTTATTTTTTGCTCAAGAAAATAATATTGAATATTATGAATACTACAATAAGATTATTTTAATATATGAAATTTATTATTACTATTATTATTATTACTGAATTGATTTTGGAGGAAAAGAAATCGGTTTGCATTTGCAACTAGTACATGTATTTATTTTTAAATAGTGATTTATGGATGGCAGTTCAATAACATTGAACAAAAATATACTTAGTCTACCCTGAGATAACTTATCATAACTTAAACTATAATGAACATGGGATATCAAAATCCTGGGTAAACAGTACGAGACATTTAAAATTAAGCAATATTGTTATTACTTAAAACAAATACATATTATAAAAATGGTCTTTTATTTGTTACGTTTCTTGACAATGTTAATCCTTGTAAACAAAAAACTTTCACGCGCACTAGACACTGTTGCACTATGGTGGAGACCCCTACTGATGGTTTGCTGCAACTGAAATACCTTCCTTGTTGTGTTAACAGCCCAAGACAACTCACAGCGAAATACACGCACATTACTCATGGAATTTATGAAATATCTTCTTGGAAATATTATTACCTTGTTATGCTATTTTACAGCTTTGAAATCCTCTGGATGTGATGAATACTGCTACATACGCATCTAGGACACCCTATATAGGTACTATTTTACTGCTTGATTAAAACCACTACTTCTTAAAATTCACTATTTTATCTGACATAACACCTTGGAAACATAGGTGATTATTGTTATGCCCAAATTTATAACATTTACTTAAATTTTACTATATTAGTTATTACTTATCTCGGAGAGAAATCTAAAACGTGGCTACCGTCTTCAAGTACCTTTGTGAAATCTTTGCATTATTATGCGTAGTGAAGGAGGTCTATCCACATTAAACAAAAACACTTCCTTGGTTACATTGTCTTTCCTAATAATAATAGCTAGTTGCCAACCAATCATGTCTTGTCATTATTTATGATTTTTGTATTTTCACTACAGTTTATTATTTAATACATTTCTAAATT
>CAXKVY010006520.1:0-7500 GCA_964058915.1 Tetropium fuscum | reverse complement strand
TTTTAATTAATCTGCACAATTTATAATATGAATAACAAATAATATTTAAAGAAGTAACTTGACAGGTATTTAAAACATTTTAACTCGGATGAATTGAATAATCTTAATTCAAAGATCAGTCAACGGTATACTATGATACTATGTAATGTACTATATGGACGTACGACAGCCTACTAGCATAATACTGCTGTTATCTAGCGTTGTGATAAAAACATACATAATAACACTCAAACCCAAATATCAACTAAATAAAAAACTTTTTTTTAACTGTCTTACTCATCCTAATCATAAATATTTACATACTTTTTTGACTGGCTGTGGCCTCTGATATTTACATAGTAACAGATAAAAGTTTATTGTTAAACTTAACGCAATATGTAAACATAACCATTATCAATGGCAAAGATCATCAAAGTTCATCAAATCAATATTTTTTTAAGAATTATATATTAATAGGATTTATCTTCTTAAAAGCAGAATATGTTGTTAATATAAACAACCTGAAAATATTTTTGTACTCCTTTGTTATGTATCTGATTTGTCTACATGCGGTAGAAAACGGTAGATTTTTACTTTATTTTGAACTTTTATTTATATGAATGTTAATTCTACATTCTTTTAGAGGAATTTTAGAAATAAAAAATACCTATGCGTATGTGTTATAACTAATTGCCTTTAATTATATTTTAAACCTTTGTTCTCAAAATGATTGCTTTTTATAAATTGCCAAAATAGCACCTACGTAATTTGCGGTTTTTCTCTAATTCTGAAAGTAAATAAATAAGTATAATTGATATCACAAGCTATGATTTATTTTAATGATGATTAATACAGAAAATATCTTACCTTGACTAATTAATGACTAGATGTGATCTACTACATACTCAGTTTTTGTAAAGTTCTGAGCAACTTAATCAGGCTAATACAATACATTATTCTGAACGAAAAATAAAGAATATATTTTTTTCATATGAGAATCCGTTTTACAGATACAATTTATATTATAAGTTGAATAATATTGTGTTTTGACGGCCCATATCTCAAATACCTTTGAACCCACGATGTAATCTTTTACAAAGGGGTTTCTAAAAGAGCTAATTAAGGATATTTACTAGTTTTTCTCTAAAGAAAATCGCTTGCTCATTTCCTGTTGGACCATTTTCAAAATTAGCAAAATCTAAATTTTGTCAATTTAATATCAATAAAATTGCTTCGCTTTAGAATATCGCTACTCGCTACAAAAAATAATGAACGCTTTGTTTCTTATTATACAAATGTATCTACCATATTCATCAAATTGTGTATACTTTTATTTTTGTCCCTTGGTTTTATATAACCTTGATTTTAAAAGATTATGTTATTATCACCTATCCACCTAATGAAATTCGAACAAATTTCATTGAAAATTTCATGTAATCGATAGTTTCTGCTGATAACGAAAACAAATAATATTACACATAATCCTATATATTCCATATTTTGAGTTCATAGACCATTGGCTCGTTTTGGCTCCACCCTTGAATCAGTGTTGCTTCTTGTCACCCCAACTTGTTTTTTACGAATCTCCTTCATAAAGTGTCGCATTGCAATTGAAACATTTGATTGTGAATAATGTGACATTAAGTCATACACGATGGCACTAGTCACGAATAAACTACTGACATTAATGGCATATCTACCACCCCAGAAACTCCGAGATACAGAATTTTCTACGAATCGGACTAAATCAGAATATCTACAAGACAAAATTTATCTGCCATCTTGAATATTGGTTCGACAATAATATGCAACCCTAAAATTCCAAAGAAACCGATTTTCAAGACAAAGGGACCATGAGTGGTAAAATTCATCCGCGATATTGAGTATTTCTTTTGGAAAAAGAATCACCAGCCATCTTGCATCTGCCATCTTGAATATTTATTCTGACAAAAAAATGTCTCCGAAAACTCCCAAGATATAGATTTTGTAAAATTCTTATACGTCTTCGCATTGACCAAAATATTTCCCTCCACTCTTCATCCCATGGGGAAGTTAAATATTCAGGACCGTCCCTCTACAGTTTATTCATATTCTTCGTCATACTAGGTATAGCTGTTTCAACAAGAAGACAAGAAGTTAACATTTTTGTATACGTCTCAATTTTGTTCAGAAACAAAATTCTATTCACCATATTATGTATTTATCTTTCTGTACCTAATTGAAATTGAATCGTATGACAAAATAAGATGTAGGTACCAAAACACTTCAATAAGTATTTGAAACAAAGATGGCTTTCCCCGCCTGTGTAGCTAATCAAGTAGTCATCCAAAACTCTCAACATCATACCAAAATATCACGCGTCGGTGTTCTACATCGTTTTATAGACAGGCTAAAATATTTGACGTGACTCGTATCTATGCGAGTGCTAACTTTAAATTATACCGTCATTAATAGATAATCTGATGAAGATAACATGTTCACTAGCGATTACATATTGTTCTCGAAAATTTATTATTCACTTTATATACAATACATAGTATCTTCTAATACCTCTAGATTTATATCAAAAAAGTAAATTAACACATATTATGATGTAATGTGTTACATCATCGCCAGAATCAATATTTCCAGTTTTTGACGGTAAAACTTAAATTGACTAATAGTTATACCTATTTTTAATAGATCTAAAGATGAGAACCATAGGCGTCGCGTTGGGGTTTTTAAATTAATGTCTATGGGCATGAGAAGTAAATTAGGCTAAAATTAATGATTTGGCTCTTCAACTGGAAATTCGTTATGGAGAGCTGGTACAAGAAAAGTTGCAGAAATATGAGACGTACAATCGTGTTTTTTAATACAAGCATAAGTTTTCTCGAACACGATACTCGAAATTCAGAAATTAAACCTAAAATATTAGGCAAATAAACATGAAACACCTTTTTTTCTCAAAATCAGCGATTTTTGATCGAGGATATATCGGAAATTATTACTAATTTCAGAAAAATCACTGCAGTATTAATTATTTATTAAAACTGTAAAATCTTTTTGTGACATTTTTTCTTAAAGGTAATATCTTTGATATTGCAAACCATACTGATAACTTCACAGTGATATTTTTCTGCCAGAACCTCTGAATATTTATTTGGTAATTTATTACACTCTTTGAGAATCTTTCAGTATTTTAGGAACTAAGAAGTCAGTAAGTGAGTGAAGTTTACATATCTAGCCGACATCTGCTCAGAGACGATGTCTACTGTGTAATAAAATACATTAACTTTGAATAAGTCATTCATCTGGAAATCTGTTGTCATTTTCCATTTATTCGCAAGGTCTATGACCTCTTCATTCAGAGAATCATGTTGATCAAAGTGCCTTAATTTATCTCTTGTTTGAAAAATAACATTTGCTGCATTTTTATATTTGAAAGAATGGGGAAAATGGGGATTGAAAGAATGCAAGCTCGTTCTGCTTCTGCTCTGGCTTCAGCTTTACTGGTTTGTTTTGTTAATTAAAGCATATATAGTAAGGGCGTCGGAGTACTTTGACAATTGAAAGATTCGGGTGAATATCGAGAGGTCGGAGGCCATGGTTTTTACACACAAATTTAGGGACAATAAAATGATCACGCCTATCAAAATTCGGAGGATTTATGTACAGACGAAACAATACGTCAAATATTTGGGGGTTATTTTGGATAAAAGACTCACGACGCACATAAAAGAAATTATACGCAAAGTCTATTCCTTGTCAAGATACCTCTATCCTCTGATGGCAAGGAATAGCAGATTAAGTAGGCATAACAAGAAATTAATATATACATGTATACTGTGGCCGGCCGGAACATAAGAAAACTAAAGGTATTGGAAAACAAATACCTACCCCTCATCACGGACTCCAATAGATACATCTCTATCAGAAACTTACACAACCTTTGTCCCGACATTATACCAATAGCGGACTACATCAGAAACATATCGCAAAGATTCTATGAATTCAAACTGAATGATGATGAGTCCGCTAACAAACAAAATTACACGCTTTAGGGAGCACAACACACATTTTAATAAAAAATAAATAAAAAAAATAATCTATCAAAATTTACGCATTTTTCACCAACCACTTTGGTATTTTCCCATTTTTGACCATAATTTTTAAACGTTGAAACACTTTTTAACTATTTTAACTTTATCAATTTATTTCTTAGTGTTTTTGTTTCCAAATTCCACAAAATTCAATGATTTTTAATACATTGCTAAAAATTTTAAAATTCAATACCTACCTATTATTTTACTGCTGCAATTAATTGATGACAAAATTGGTCATTTTTGTTAATTTTTTCCTATTTTTTCACTTTGTTACTATTTTCGGATTTACGTTTAAGGGGGTTTTTGATTTGGCTTTTTTGCCCTCAGAAGAGTATCTGACACGGTCCCAAAGAGGGACACAACAAAAATTGCATCAATTTCCAACAATTTCCTTTATACCCATTGGGTAAACTGGTGCTGTCCAATTGCAGATAATACACACCCCTGTGTAAGGAGCTGCAAATTTGATATTTTTTAATTACCTTTTACGTCCCGGAGCCATCCCGGTGCCTAGCCCTTCAATTGCCACGCTGCTGCTTGCACGTGGATGTCCGGCTGGTCCCGGGGTAGGTATTATCCGTGGACGACGTTAACGCTGTTGTTTAATTATGAAATAAACTGTTTTGAATTGAATTAAATTGGTTTGCTTTGTTTTTGGCCTTCTCTATTTAAATACCTTCGGTCCTTATTTGTAGTATTTGGTCCATTTGGGGTGCAATTGGTTTTGTGAAGAAAATGTGATCTGCCAAAATTAAATTGAGTAAAAGAGTTGAATAATAATCACAGACAGAGTAGATATTATAAAATTAAACTGAGTACAATTGAATTATTGACTATATTATCTAGCGCATATATTAAGCGATTAGTTGCTAAACGAATCCGCACGTTATTGCAATGGGCGTTCATTAATTTACACTTTATTTTGATTTCAGAGGAGGAATGCTATCATTGCATGGCGAGTCTGGTAGCGTCCAAAGAGAAAACATTCATCACCCAAACAAAACTATTGTATGAAGTAACTTGGAAGACTGTGATGCAAATATGCAAAAAACACGTGGTAAGTATATTATTGTTTATTACCAAACTCTATTGTGGGTCATGAGTAGTCAGTCGTATCAAGCGCTCGCGGTAATTTATAAAGAGACAGTTGCATAGATATCAATTATTTAGCCGTGCCATCGAAATAGAATGCCTTGGAGATATAAATAGTTTTGTTTGTTTGTATTTTGTATACGTGGTGTTAATAACAATTTGAGCCATAAATAATCCACCAACTGTGCGTTTGCCCAAGTGTCACATGAAAATATGTATTTATTTGGAAAATCTTAACGCTTTGAAATTAAGCGGGTATTTCACTCTACGGTGTGCATTCTGTTGGGTTTCCAAGAGGGCGGTTGCGGGCCCAGAGGCAAATGGGGTGCGGAAATGCAGTTAAGGCGTGCGGTCGTTGATAAAATATTTTGACAATGCTCTTTATCTTATAGTCCGGCGTATTAGAACCTAACCTGACAAGAATTATGCACAAGCGGTTAAAAGCGATTTATCTTTTCTATCATGTCTATACCTAAAGACCACCATATTCAGGACGGGAGCCCATCGGATCATTAACTTCTGTACAGTCGTGCAAAGAACAGTTTGAGACCTAATGTTATTTTGGACTATTAATTTCGTTTCAGTTGTCGTAGCGAGATCATTTTTGGTTGTAGATCTATGTTTTTGGGGGGCGAGAAACCTGATTATAACTGTCTCGGTACTCCCGTTTAGGTACCTAGGGTTTGAACGGGTATGGTGTACCACGGGTACCTGAGGAATTAGTGCAGGTTTTTCGCTCCGAATTCTTTGAACCTTGAGCGATTGGCGTGAAATTTGGTGATTAGTTAGGGGATGGTTCAATGAGCAAAAGTGACATGGCGCCTATATGTGGGTGGATGCCATCCCAAAATGTTTCCACTCAAAATAACCACAGAGACTCAAAATACAGAGACAAATTTTAAGTAAAAAATGTTCTATAAAGTTTTTTAGATATATCAATACATTTCGAGTTATTCGCGATTGAAAACATGTTAAGAATGCATGTTTTTGGACGGTTTTTCGCGAGTAACTCGAAAACTTGTCTCTAGTGAAAATTGTCTCCAGTATAATATGTAAAAACATCAGACGGAGGTAACGAAAATAAATTTTCGAAAAAAAAAATATACGTCTCAGGCGGGCCGGAATTTTGTGAACGTTGAGGGGGACTTCGCAGCGGCATTTTCGTCTAAGGTTTTTAATTAGTGCTTAGAATGGTCTATGTTGCAATATGTTATAACGTCAGACGGAGGTAAGAAAAAAGTATTTTTTAAAATTACAACTTTGGGGAGTAAATTTTTTTCATTTTTGAGTCGTGTGACGTGTCCTTTGCAGGGGTTTTGAGCAAAATCCTCGCAGATGGCATTTCCTGATAGTCCCCCCAACCACTTCTTAAAATTTAAGCCGGAGGTACTGTCGTAGTACCTACCTTCGCGGCCGCAAGCTCTTAGTCCATTAATAAGCAGTACAGAAATTGGAAATAGTTATATGGTATACCTACGTATACTTAATTCGGTTTTAGTATTGTTGGTGATAAGTCTATGCAAGTTGGCAAGCAAAGACCCGATTCACGCAATCGAGCATGTTTCGACAAAATTATGGGATGTTGTTATGAATATGACTTGTTTAAAGTGCACCGGCGGGCCTCGCAAACACGCGAAAGCATAATATACTACACAAGTTGATTGATGGTTGTGCAATATCAAATGTATAAAAGGCACGGGCAGCCAGGAAAGTCCCATAATTTGTTTGTGATTCGCCAGTAATCCTTATTTGTGAGTGATAAGCGAAAGAATATAAATCATTAACAATTATATCTTAGGTAGTCCTGCAACCTTGTCGCTTGAAAGGCGGTACCTTAAATCAAATCTGGTAGTTCTGATTTTTTTCTGAGCTATTTATGATGTTAATCCAGTGAATAATCCAAGAAGAGATACATACTATAGCTACTAACTACCAACGGAGACTTACAGGACATCAATGCGAACTGATATAAAACCTGTATATAGACAGACCTCCCAACAGAAGACTAAATAAATCCTGGCCAGTAGATCTCCTTCAGCAACACTAACCTAGATTAGTGATATATAAGGAGAAATGTCAATGGGCATCTCCCTTTCATGCCGAAGACTTCCAACACATTTACTAAATACACTAATGTAGTAGATTGTAAATTGCAATAAAACACAAAAAAAAATTTTTTGTAGCTGTCGGTAGGTGTAGTATGTGAAATGGCGCCAAACGTAGAGGATGTAATGTAATATGGCAGCAGCAGCTTGTGTAATTTTGTGTAGGCGACGGCTGTCTAAACGAAGATTTTGGGTGCGGCCATCATTAAAAGCTTGAGAAAAATATAGTGGTACATCTC
>CAXKVY010006519.1:0-20284 GCA_964058915.1 Tetropium fuscum | reverse complement strand
AAATTTTTTGACATCTGATTTCCACAGATCGATCCGTATTTAATAGTTCTACAACTTTTGTATAAACCTTTTTTTCATTTTATGGCACACCATGACCATGAGTAAAATGGAAAAACTGTTTTTGGCCAACTTTGGGCCCAATTTATTATGGGACCTGGAGGTGCCAGTTGTTTTTATTTTTGGTTTATTGAATTCTACGGAAAATTTCAGATATTTTACATATTTTTGTTTACTGTATGTCCGAAGTGAAAAATTAAAATAGGGCCAAAAATAGACAGACTGCGCTATAATACCAACAAGCGATGGGTAGGTACCTCAGCATAAATTAATTAATTTAAATATACCTACATATTTTATACAAATTTATATTAATCTGTTTTAGAAGTAAATACCGTACAACAATATCTTGAGAAGTAACTCAGAAGTAACTAAAAGAAGGGAAAACCTGTATGGTAAACTTTTAAATTTTACGTTAATTCTTACACTAATTCTGCGTTGTTCTATGTGAATGATACTTTAATTTTAATTTTGAAATTCGTTTACAGCGACTGGATACTAGATCTTGTACATATTATCACATTTTTCGATATCCAGTATGCTTTTTAATTTTTTTTAAAATAATTTTATATATAATTTCTCCTCTACATTGATGAATTATTATTGGATTAGATGAGCCGGAACCAGATATTAGGAAGGCGATGGGGAAGTGATCACTAATAGGGGATTGTATAATGATCAGAAGAAATAAATCTATGTTGATTTAATTTTTTCTATAACTAATTCCATATATCCAACTATATTTTCTAATAATAAAACTTTAACATAACCTCATTTACAATCCACCGGTAAGGCAGCACAAACAAGTTGTCGATACTGAGTTACAATATGTATTTTCTTTGAGGGATTCACCTCAAAGATACGAGATAATCAAATTTAGTAGTCGTTTACTACAAAATGAAAGTATAGCAAGGCGCTCCTTTCCAAGGAGAGTGAGGTACGCTGCTTCTAACATATGCTCTTGGATTTTCTCTTTTAATATTCCCTGGGATACATGCAAATTTAACAAAGTATGCTCGCTCTAAAATCCTGGGTGATTGACAACATGATGTAACGTCTATCATATGCCAAGTTAGACGAACCCGATTTCCATTTTCATTGTATTCCCTATGTAACGGTCCCAATAAAATAAGTGGTAACATATAAAGTAGCTGGCTCCGCAAAAAATCTCTGAAGATGACTTATTAAATTTTATATCGAAAGCAGTCTATAAATATAAAAAGTCTAAAGTGTAAATTTAAAAACGTCATTCACCTTTTACTGAGAAATTGTCTTTCGATACAGGTCTCACATGGGAAAAGCTAGTCGATTATGTAGGCTGTTCGAGGAAAATACACAGCAGACAGTTTTGATATTGCTATTCTAATGTGTAAAATATAGTGACAATTTCATCCCCCTTGTATACAGAATTTCCATCATTCGTACATAAGGACGTATATCAGGTAACCTTCGGGTAGAAATACAGAAATATTTGGATTTCCCACGGGAAACTCGAGAAAATGGATTTTTCAAAAGACTTTTGCTTTATATACATTTCCTGTACTTACCTTGCTTATATCACATTGAATAACCGTAATGCTACTGCATCACGTAAAACGAACTTACATTATATCGATGCAAAAGAGGTTCAATAGGATCTACACATTCAAATGTAACTACGCCACGTGTCCCTAAGTAATTGGAAAATTATTGAAAAGGTTGTGTTGTTTAGAAAATGGTAATATGTTCTTGATAAATACCATGTCGAATACGCATGGTCTTCAATTGGTTAATTTAAATCAATATGAATATTAATAAACACACTCATCGGTAAAGAATACGAAACAGCTGAATTTTTTTTGACAAACAAAATGTCAACGCTTTGTCATTACAATAGGCGAACGGTGCACCCTTAAAAAGATGAAGAGAAAAATATAAAAGTGCATTTGAAAACACATTTTCCAAACTAATTTGTTAAAAATAAGCACTTTTTGTCTCTTGTAATGTTTTAAAAAACTCACTCTTTTTCAGTTATATATATGCGACTTAAGGTACGAAAATAGCTAAAAGTCGACAGTTTTAAAAATTCATATTTCTGCTTCTACTGAACTAGTTTGAATGTTTTGGGTCGAAAATTATCTCTAATACATAAGTATAAAGTTAAACACACTATTTTTGTAATGCATTAATCTCTTCGTTATCAGTCAGCATCAAATAGTTCTCTCATTATGATGGAAGGAAACAAATCTTGTTCTTTGTCCTGTTGAAGATCATTATTCACATCGTATCTCTATTGACACATGCGTCCTGAGCAACTGCTGCACATACTTGAGCAGTTAAGACTACTTCTTCGACACTCGTAGTTTTGGTATGGCAACGCCAAATGGTTGCGTTGCAGGGAACTTTTTTTTCAGTTTCAGTTTCAGTTTTTAGTGAGTGGTTCGCCAGTAGCCATATTTCTTACAAGAAACAAAAATGAATATGTAAAAAACAGCTAAATAGCCGTAAAAAATAAACTTGAAAACGGAAAAATAAAATAAATATGTATTCCAAAATAAAGTAAAAAATTTTCAACAAAATGAAAACAATAAAATAAATAATAGAAATGTATATTCTAAAATAAAGCAAAAAATTTCCAACAAAAAATATAGACAATAAAATAAATATACCTATATTTTAAAATAAAGCAAAAAATTCTCAACACAAAATTAAAACAACAAGACAAATAAAATAAATCACCTCCATCTATAAAAATAAAGCAAAAAAATTTCAACAAAAAAGAAAAATACCTTATTACCTTACACCTTAATACCTTAATACTAAAAATATGTAAAAAATAGCATTATTTTTTTGTCACTATTATAATCACTGTATTATACAATATTAAAATTACTAATATCACTATATTATAACGCTTCCTGCTTCCAAATGTCTGAGTATGCCGGCAAACCATTTCTCGTATACTTCGGAATTCATTTCTTCGTTGCTAGTCTCCGATATTCTTAGATTGGAATATCAATTCTCCATTACGCAAAAGTCCACTATCTCTTCAAATATGCATTATGATTAAACGACGACCTTTTTCCAGACGGCATTTTTAAACCAGTTGCCCAGCGTTCAATCGCAGCTTGCCGTGCATTTTTCACGTTTCCATTCTGCCAGACTCTCTTCACAGTATGTCCTTCGTTGACCCATGTTTCGTCAATGTATCGTTTCGAAACGAAAAAATTATATAGTAAAATAATAAAGTTAAATATAGTAAAATGTTTAGACCGTGGGAAGATCCTCAGCCAGTCAAAACCAGTCAAAATCAGAAGGATTTATTAGATGCAACGCCAGTTAAAAAAAGTAAGAAACAATTAGGAATACAGGCACAGCAAATTGTATTGAACGTATACAAAAATATAGTTGCCAGTGAAAGAGAGACTGGGGCTGTACTTCAAAAATTAGTTACTGAACGAAAAGTACGATTTGACGCAGGAAAACCAAAGGAAATTGACACATCACAATGACATGTGAAGTTACTACGAGACACAATTTATGATAAATATAGGAAAAATGAAATTCCAACTGTCGATTCATTACTATTGGAATTGACTTCAAGCGGTCGGTTGCAAATTAGCAAACAAGCTTTATGGCGATGGCTTAGAAAAATAGGATTTACATTTAAAATCATCAATAAAAGGGCGACGATAATTGAAAGTCGTAGAATTATTTTGTGGCGCTGGGAATATGTGGAAAGCGTAACCAAATTTAGGAAAGAACAACGACCGATTTATTACTTGTACGAAACTTGACTTGGAAGAAACTTGATATGACACACATGATACAGTCAAAAGAAGACAGCCAACATATGTAAAGTAGATATGCATCCAAATAGAGGAAAACGATTATTAATTCTACAATGTGGTACTAATAATGGATGGGTTCCTAATTGCCTACATCTCAGTGGAATAAAATTGGAGGATACAACCGTTGACTACGATATAAACATGAATTCTGACATTTTTGAGGAGGCTTTTAAGAATAATTTACTACCGAATGTAGAGAAGAACAACGTTATAGTCATGGATAACGCCCCGTACCAGTCAAGACTTTTATAGAAGATTCCGAATACAAGCACGAAGAAAAAAGACATTCAAGAATTTTTACTCACACAATTTAGAATTTAACAAAAAAATTACGAAGGTTATATGTACGAAACTTTTTCGAGGATAATCCATCCGCCAAGCAACTATTTCATATCTTTATATGAGAATACTCTTTCTGTCTACTTTTCCATACGTAAAATTCATGTCTTTTAAAATGTTTGCCAGACAGCCCTGGAAATCCCGCAAACCCGCCAATTCAAGGGAGACGAACGTCCATCGAGGTTTGCAACTCCGATTTTAATTAAATATTGAGAAATTTGAGAATTACATGTGGCAACTGCGGTTTTTCCTATACGCGGTCAGTCAACTATCTATACTTCTTAGAAGAACTGTAGTATCTACTTCCTCCGGAATAAGTTATACCTATTTGCCTTCAAAAGCATTCTTGTAAGATGCATATCATTTATTCTATTTTGTCAAATGTTCCATTTAAGAAATAGTGAATTCTTCTCTTTTATTAATAAAAGAAATCGCTGATTAAAATCATCACCGAATTTAGTGCTCAACAAATTTGGTAAATTCTGCTTATAAATTGAGCTATTTTGAAAATCTTCTTAACTTAGTTTTAAATTAAATCGTTTGAGTCCAACTGATAGAAAATAACTTCGTCTGAACGAGGTAATATTTGTAGAAGGGACAGCTTTAAAGGAATTTTCATTAAAAGCAATATTTGTTATATAAAAGCTCACCCAAACATAATTCAAATTCTTTAAGGATGCCAATTACAATTACCGAACCCTAAAATGATTCAGTTTGATTACACAAATACTTAATCCTTGCATCACCCGTCCACAAGAGAGCTTTTATTATATTACTGTAGGGATCACTCCCCTGCTAATGGAATGTGGTTGAATTAATAGCAATATTTGACTTTGGGCTATAAAGTTACGAGCCATGAAATTGATGTATTTGGCTCATAATTAATTCAAGGCACGACATCAAATTCCCTTTTAACTTATGTGTCCCCCATAGAACCTGACTAAACGGTCTTCTTTAGGCAATTGGGATTTTTCAAAGCCGAGGTTTCGAGATTCAGTTAGAGTCGGTCATAATTTGACTGGAGCGATAGCAGTGTCAGGTGTAATTTTTGTGGAGGAATCTGTTTGCAAGCCCAAGAAGCAATTTAGCTAATTAAATTTTATTTATCAAAACTTTTCTCTCTAAACATTTGACAGGTCGATGAACAAATATTTCCATTTTTAATCTATTGTATGTTTTTAGGTATTACTGTAAAAGGTTGAAACTCATGCTAACGATGACTCTGGTACTAATTTATCATACCATAGAAGTTTCTATTTTACAAAACTCGATATTGAACTTCCTTCACATTTTATTCAAAAATATCATCCTTTGTTAAATGAGGGAATCGGGGGTCCTATTTGATTCCATGTCTAGATAAGATCTTGTCTATATATAGGCGGATATTTCCAGCATGTTAATATAGCAGAGGGTGGTGTAAAATTATATTTCACAAGAAATGTAAATCAGAAAAAACCATGCATGTAATAATTTAGCTGAGACTGGATCGGATCTAATATAAAATTATGAATCGTTTTATGTTATGTAAGTAAAATATTAACAAGCTGCAATTATTGCAGTTGTAGAATTATGTGTTTGTTTCTTACCCTCAGTTATTTATGCCGTTGAAATCGTAAATTATAAAGCTCGGCAAATAACATAAACTTTACAAGTTACAGCGTATCCACGCTAAACTTTGTTTCATGATTATAAACTTCTCCAAAAAAATCAGACGTAGTAGGTATAATAAAGTTTATTTATAGCTTTTAGAACATTTTACAATGAGTTAGAAAATATTAAATTATATCTTTCGTATCCCAATCCCCTTCCGTTCAATCTTTGATTTAAATTTTAAATAAATGAGGCGTAAGCAATCAAAGAAAGTAACACGTTTGTCTGCGATACTTCACGAAAATAACGATATTTTTCCAGTCATTTATGAGGTTAAGGATTCCATTAATTCAAGAGAACAACCATTTTTGGTCCAGAGGTTTTAAATTAGACAAAAATGAAAATGTAATTTCATTTCCATACAGAACTTCTCCCGTGACTGACAATTCAACAATTTTCATTTCAGTTTCGTACAAGGTGTCACAAATAATAATTTCTATTTCAATTTACTTCCATTTTGCCTGAACAGTGTCCCGGGATGGTATATAATTTTTAAATCCTAAGTTGTAGATTATTCCTTATTTTACGTATAAACGTATAATCCATTCCAGGATCCTATGAGCTTTCATTATGCGTATGAATCAATCAAATAATAAATAAATGTATGTTGAGAAAATCGAATAAAGAAAAGTTCTAATGTAATCCCCAATACATATAAAAGTATCATATACCTACCTAAAATGTAAACAAACCAGGTCATACATACCGGACGTAATACACGTGAGTGTATTCGTATACTTTCAATATTTAGTTAGTTAGTTTAGTTAGTCGAGAATATAGCATCAATCGTTGTTCCTGATTTAGTCGTGGCAATTTTCCGGTCGTTATTCATATCTATACCGAATTTTTCACGAAGTAGTGGCAAGGACGGATCTTCCGCAAAAAGATCATCATCCATTTGGATCAGATTCGAAAGCTCAATCCAGATATATCCAGCAGGATTGTATTTTGGTTAATTCCGATTCTGTCATGATCGTTTATAAATCATATCAAAAATGCTTTCCGCTTTAGAGCAATTGTATGTGATTCCTAACCTTTCAGAGTAACAATTCAGTTGATGGATACCAAAAATTCCTTCGCCACCTCGACAAACACAGTTTCATATGGCAGTCCTGAAGTGTTAATAAGTGACATTTTCTGGAATTTCTGACGTACAAAATTCTTGCTCGGCAAATGTGCATCCAATATAAATATCGTTGCATTCGCTATATCTGTTTCTTTCTCTCTCTCTCTCTCATACTTTCTCTCTCTCATATACTTTATCTCATTTGCGAGACGAAAATGTTATAAAACCTGTCGTGGTGCGACCTTGAAAAATCACTCTCATGCGGCAAAGAAGTATTCACTTCAAAAGAGCATATAAATAGCTTCGATAAGTCACAGCATGAATTATCGAGCGTAGAAACTTATTAAACTGCGTAATCCATTAATAATATAAATAAATACATCACAGAAACCGGGTGTCGAGATTATAAGTACCGGTCTAGCTACGAACCAAGTCGCCTGTGATATATTCACCAAGCTAGTCCCAAATGGAAGCAAGGGATACCACAAATCAAGTGACTTAAAATATATAAAAAGCATAGTTATGCATAGTGATTAAATATAAACAATTTCTGTAATTTCTGTAGAGTAATTTGATAATGAATAATTAGTGATGAAATGTTATTGGCTGGACAGGAAGTGTTTGTTTAGCAGTAGGGAAGGTAACCAGGAAATAACGTTCTGTTTCTAAAACTCGGGTTCCTTCCTTTCGGAAAAATAACGCTAACAGTTACAACCATGGCACTAATACGGTCGCCACGTAAAACAATATATCTTTAAATTTCATAAAATATAGAGTAAAAACAAGTAAATGTTTAAAAGTTTGTACATAATGATAATAGTAGAAGTTATATGAACAATTTAAAGTATAAAATTGGAAAATTTGTAAAGAAATAAGTGTATACGGGAATAAAGTACGTGTTTAGCATGGGCTAGATACACAACAAGAATTTCAAGAAGATTCAAGGTATATTTGCAAGCCTGCAAAGTACAAGTACCAAGTAAATATCAACTTAGCAGCACGTTATTCTCATGGAAAAAAAGGAGAACGTTCATCGAGATTGAATATTCATCGAGAACGAGGAAGTATGAGATTGCCGTCGCAGGATTCCACAAACAGAGGGCTATACTTTGAGGTGAAAGTGTCGTTTGTGGATGCAAGTGTTTTCTATTTTTTTGTTCTAATACCAAAGGAATAACTTTTATAACATGGTATGAAAATACATAATTTCCTTCATGTGTTCTGACTATTTAATTTTAAGTAATTTCTTTGTTCGCCCAGGATTTTATATATCCCATGATGTCCTTTTTAGTATTTAAGTTAAAATAGGTAGAGTAAGATTAGTTAAACATTTTACATTTTTTATCCATTTACAGCCAATGACCATTTAAAATAAACTTTTATATTGACTTAAACGTTAAACAAATCTCTTTTCTTGGAACAACAATCATATAATTTAACACTAATTGCTTAATACAATCATTTGTAGAAATAATTATAAATTAAGATATTCATAATAAAATTGAAAAAGTATATATATATATATATATATATATATATATATATATATATATATATATATATATATATATATATATATATATATATATATATATATATATATATATATATATATATATATATATATATATATATATATATATATATATATATATATATATATATATATATATATATATATATATATATATATATATATATATATATATATATATATATATATATATATATATATATATATATATATATATATATATATATATATGTCGATATTAAAAGGTCTAAAAGAACTGGATGTGAAAAAGGGGACAGGCGAGTATAAAACCACTTCAATTTAAAAATAATTAATTATTTAACGTCATTTTAACATTGATTAGTCCAATTTTAACCTCACCTGAAATAAGTTTGTCTGCGCTGATTTTACATAGTGATAAATTTTTTTTACTCAAAATCTTTCAAAATTCAAAAGTGAAAAGTACAAGAAAAATGTATAGAATGAATGGGCGCCTATTCAACAAAAGAATTTGGAGATTAAGATTATCAAAGTAGGTACCTTCGAGGTTAATATTCATCTCTATATATATATACGTTTCTCATATCTCAAAAATTTCTTATATATCTTAAGTATCATACATCACACATTGTCTAGCCCATACATAAAGCTATATGTATACAGGGTGTTTCTAAATTGATGCGAAAGATTTTAACCGGTGATTTTGCAGCAAAAATTATGGTGGGTCGTTCATATAAATTGTTGTCCAAGACCCCTCTAAAATTAGGGAAAAAAATTGTTTTTACTTATTTTATCCACTATGGAAGAATTTAGAAGAATAAAATTTATCGAATAACTTGCATTAATAAAATGGCAGTTTGTGACAATTTTTGTAACCCTGAGATATTGTTCCAAGATGGTAAAAATAATATTATTAATTTTATTCTTCAGAACTTTTTAACGCGTCTATATTTATTTAAATATTTTATTTGCAAATATAGCTTCTGCAACTTTTTCTTCGAGAGTTTTCTTCGAGAAATTGATTGTTTGCCAACAAAAAATTAGATTATGCTCACATTGCCTTTCAAATAAATTCACTGAGGGGTCGTTATTCGGTTTTCAAATAAAGTCATTATGACAAGTATTTAAGTCATTATCACATTTAAGTATAATTTTGTTAATTTATCGTCAGTTTAAAGTTAAAATAAATAGGTACAGCGCGTTAAAATGGTAAAATATACAGGGTGGGGCATAATGGAGGGGCGTTTTTAAAATAACAATAACTCCGCTGTTTTGAATTTAAAAAAAGTATACATATTACCATTTAACAACTAAAATGTGATATTATGGTTTGAAAATAATGTCAGGCAGATGACGACCGTTTTCGGCAATGCACTGCTGTAGTCGTTCATCAAAGTTCCATTGCATTCTTTCAGCGAATAGCTGGCGTTGAGCAAAATCTCTTTCATTCGTTGTTGGACAACCATTAGCTTATAGGGGTGAAAGTTAAGGTCTTTGCGTAAAATCCTGCGAAGTGTTCGACTACTCATTCGAACTGCTGCAGCCCGTTTTCGGACAGAACGCTGTGCACTTTGAATTACTGCTTGTCTCATTCTTTCTACGGCAGCTGGTGTCCTTATACTTCGGGGACGGCCTTTAGGTTTTGGATTAATTGCTGATGCCGTCGTTCTAAAATTCTGTACCCACCTATTGATTGTGTCACGTTTAGGAACTGAACCGTTACGACCGATATTGAAGCGTCGACGAAAGCGCCTCTGCACAACAATAACGGACTCGCCGGAAACGGTCGTCATCTGCCTGACATTATTTTCAAACCATAATTTCACATTTTAGTTGTTAAATGGTAATATGTATACTTAATATGTATAGGATTAAAAGCTCAACGGCTTTACGCTCAGTTATATCAAGAACGTCTCGAGAAAATTGTATTTTTTTTAGAGGAACTGTTGATTGCGGATGTGCTCGAGAAGGAAGAACCGTACCCCTAGAGGAGGCTGTTTAATAGAAGAAGAATTTAATAGAAGAATTTCCTGAAATAAGTACAAAAAAAAATTGCCGATAAATGAAATGTAAGCCATTCCACGGTATTTAGAATTTTAAAAGAACAGCAGTTGTATCTGTACCATATCCAACGAGAACAAGCGCTCTTTCCCCGAGACTTTCTACCTCGTCTAATTTTTTGTCAATGGTTAACTCAAATAATCACCTAAGTTCCACAGTTTTTATCTCTTATTTACTGATAACTTTTCAAGGGAATATATTAGAAATTTCCATAATAATCTCATAAGGGCTGAAGAGAATAAACACGAAATTTTTGAAGTTACGTTTCAACAGCAGTTTTCATTAAATATATGCTTGGTGTCATTGATTATTATTTAATTGGCCCATATTTTCTTCCAATGAGATTAAATGGAGACGCATCCTGCCAAGCTGAAATAGTAATTATATCATTTTTTATTGTTCTACTTAATAATATTTCACTACAAACTTTTTTGTCTCCCTAATTTCCCCATGCAAAAATGACAGTTTAACGTAATAAAATATCAGCATCGTTTACAATCCATTATAGGGAAGCAAGTTTAATCTGTAATGGCGAGGACGTGAGTAGCTTTTAACTTAATAATTCGCGGGAACTCAATTTTGCATAATTTATAACATTTTTTTGGGTTAAAATAATTTATTGAAAAGCACTCTTAAACTCGAGTACTCTTTATGGCACTTATTCTCTGAGTGGGTCCTGAAAGTTAGTCACTAAAGTTGAAGTTTATGGCGCCGGCCGGTCGATGATTTTTCTTTAAATATCCGAACTTTTAAAATGCCTCGCTCTTTATTCTAGCACCTCATTTCGTTCTCTTTTCACGAGGAGATATTACAGTGTGAAAATGTCTAAATTTTCACTCGAATTATAATCCATATTTTTACTCAAATATTCTGTTAAACATTGCGACACGTATTTGCAAATCGTTGGGTCACAACAAGAGACTACCTAGTAGTACAAAAATATTATTAGCCTTATAGATTCAATGGATATAAAACTGGAAAGAATGTTTCAGAGGAGGGTGCAACTTTTCGTCTTGGTATCGATTACATTTATTATCGCAAATTATAATGCGAAATAAGCGGACTGTTACATACCGCAATAGATTGCACAGCGAAATGCAAGCTATAATATAATACGAGTTTCAATATGCCTGAAAAATGTCTCAAAAATCAGGGATGCCGCGCATTTTTGAGTGACAGTGACTCTGGAACTTAACGTTAGAAACTTGATGGTTAATTAATTGTCGCATTTGTGTTCTTGCTCTAGCAGCTATTTCGTTTATTTCGCCCTCGTTTTCAATTGCTATTAATTTCGCGTTTTGCCTTGCATTTCGTAAGTTAACTTGCAGTGATACTTATGATAATTCATTTAAGACGTTTAGATTGTTTCGCGCTGTGGACTTGAGACGGATTGTCGTTTTGTTTCCCTGTAATTTAAACAAGGAATCTTCGTTTTTATTTCTCCTTAACCGCTTAGCCGGCGGATTATTATTTGAAATTTTGCTGAACGTAAGCAGCCTACCTTAGTATTTTTGCAGTAAAAGCCGGCGTAGGTAAGAATAGTGTTTTTCCACAAACCGAACTTATTTGTATCGCAACGGCCTTCGAATTCATGACCATATCTCTCCGCTACAGCTACTCAGGACCAGCGACCTCTGTTCAATCTCCTTGGTAGTGCCCAACAATTATTTTTTCCTATTTTTTTTATAATTGATATAATTAAATTTCACCTTGTAATTGCCTTTACATTCGTATTAATTCCCACGACCTTGGAGAACGGGGCATTATTATTATTTTTCTCAAAAAGAAAAACGTTGGTAGGAAGCAGGACGTAAACGTTCTTATTATTATTGACGCTTTTATTATTACCGAGTTCACACTATGTATATCTTGTGTATATTAACTTTAGTTTATATTATATTAGTATATTAACTTTAGTTTACCTTCTCACTGAAGGTATTAAAACAAATGTATTTACAAATTTTGGAGAATTCTCAGGAACAGTATAATTTGAAGAATTATTTAGGATATTAATGTGCAAACAGTTTCACATATAAATAATAGAAATGTCTTGGAAATATCGATGTAATTTATATTATTTATCTACGAATTTATCTATCCCATTTCTTGAAAAGTGTAGATCGGATTTATATTGCAATGCAGCTGGATCGTGACCACATTTTCGCAATTCATTTTTATATAAACGTCTAGAGTATCCTCCGTGGTGACATTTTAATTTCTTAGTAATACGTGACAGTGGCGCTTATTGCACCGCAATCCATAGAAATAGAACGCTTACGTTGTTTTAGTGATAACTTAAGACTCTTATGAATATACATACACTGTATCTTATAGTTTTAGGGTTCAAAAATTCATGGCTGGGCAGTAAGTAGCCTGAAATAAATTACTTTTGCCCTAAGCCTTCCCAGTGAGAAATAATTTATCAAGGGATACATTATATTTTCATGACAAACAAGGTATTTCGAATTTGTTGGAATTGCCAATTTAATCGATTTATTGCCCCCCATAAAATATATGTTTGTACATTCGTCTTACTTAAATTGATCCTTAAATCTTGTTTTAGCTTCGGGTCTTAGGACTGACTGGTATGAATACTTTTATTTTGAGATTATTATCAACTGGTGGCGCCTATTATTTCCGTTGCGTTTTGTTTTACGATATTAACAATTGCTAACCAATGACAGTTTACAATATTTTGTGAATTTCTTAATTTGATAATATCCTTTTATTATAATATTATAACATATTATATTTATCTTATATATAGGTATCTTAAATTCCAAAGATTTTGATATATTTGCTAGAATAAAATATTTAATTTCTGAACTTTTCTGATTAGCTATCAATTACAATATCGAAGCTTAACATTTTTATTATTTTATTTAAATTCAGCCGCTATAGTAATCATATCTATTGATTATAATAACTACTGATTTTAAATTATATGAAATAAATTTATTTCGATATTTCATTGATTATTTCCTTTATTTAATGCAATTTTATGGCCATGATGAAGAAGTTACCAGTTTCTTCTCACTTATTATTTAAGTAAGCTTCGTACATTTTGCTCTGAATGAACTTAATGAATATTATATGATATGTTTTATTTTCTATTGTCTTATATGGATACTAATCTACTTTTAATTTCAAATAATTTACAATATACAAAACACCCTGTGTTTCTAAATTGACGCGAAAGATTTTAAGGGGTAATTTTTTAACAAAAATTAAGGTGTATCTTTCATATATTTTTTTCCCAAAAGTTTGTGACAATTTTCGTAACCTTGAGATATTATTACAAGGGGGTAAAAAAACGAACCTCTACAATATTTTTTACGGAACTTTTTAACGCGTCGACATTTATTTATTTAAAAATTTGATGTGTAGAGACGGCTTCAATTTGCAACTTTTTTGAGTCCTTAGTTTTCTGCGATGAATTTTTCATCAAAGAAAACTACTTCTGTCCTCACAAAAAAATTGAATTATACGCACATTGCCGTTCAAATAAGTTCACAAAGGGGTTGTTATTCGGTGAAATAGTCAAGTAAGCTGTTGTTCTTTGACGACAGCTTATGCCATTATGAGAAGTATTGTTATTGTTCTTGTTTTCTCCAATATATAGAGAGTTACTATAATGGATTCTAATAAAAGAATGACAATTTTATTTAATTGAATGAAACTATAAATTACAAAATACCACAATGACATATTAAGTAAGTGCACTATTAATTGTAACAAACAACAGTAACAAACTAATAACAATGGTATCAAAATATCAATCACAAAAATCATAATAAATGTTGAAAAAACGCAAAAAGGCACGAAACGCAAAAAACGCAAAAACGCACGACTCTACTCTTCGTCTCATTGAATTCCATATTCTTTGAAATAATCCGGGTGTATTTCGAATAGTTTTGCATGATGCTATAATGCGATCTCTTAGCTTATCTCTATATTTTCAACAGGAGTTGAATAAACCAACCTTTTAATGAAACCCAAAATGCAAAACTCCAACGGATTTAATTCTGGAGATAGGGTGAGCCAATTCTGGGGGCCTGCTCAGCCTATCCAACGATTTGGATAAACTGCTTCTGGTTAAAGTGGATAAAGTAAAGATTTGGATAAATAGGCTACCGGCATTAATACTAAAATGGGCTGGAGCGGCTTCATGCATGGACCATAGTTCTTACCTAATTTAAATAGGGACATGTTCAAGAAATAGGGACATCTTTCTCAAGGATATTGCAGTATGCGTCTCCATTTAATCTCATTGGATGAAAATATGGGCCACTTAAATAATCATCAATGACACCAAGCAACACACTTAAAGAAAACTGTTGAAACGTAGCTTCAAAAATTTCATGTGAATTCTCTTCAGCCCATATATGATTATTAAGGAAATTTCTACTAGATTCCATTAAAAAGTTAGCCTCATCAGTAAACAAAATACGAGATAAAAACTATTGAACTTGGTAAGAGGTAAGAGCGCTTGTATTCGTTGCATATGGTAAGGATGCAACTGCTGTTCTTTTCAAATTCTAAATACCGTAAATAGCTTACATGTAATATATCGGTAATTTTTCTTGTACTTGTTTCAGGAAATTCTTCTATTAAATTAAGAAGAGCCTCCTCCAGCGTTCTTCTAAAAAAATTACCATTTTGGACGTTGATGAGTACGTGTGAATATGCCATGATGAGGTAATGTTCATTGTTGATATAACTGAACGTAAAGCCCTGGAGCTTCTAATGCATTTCCACCACCATATAAAAAATCGGCATTTGTATATTTTACCATTTATACAAGATGTACCCATTTATTTTAACTGTAAAATTGCGATAAATTAACAAAATTATACTTAAATGTCAGGTATATAGGATTAGGTATATTATTAAACCCTTGAAAAATCAAGAATTAATTAAGTCAAACTAAAAATTTACTAAGTTTTGATAATATATATAGGTATAAACATCGGCTACCATTAAAAACTGCATGTCCATTAAAAGCTTGCAATACTGTTCAGACAGGATATGTTTTTTTATGGAGTGATAGACAGCTGCTACATATTGCGCGCAGTATTTTAAAGCATTTCGCAGTGTTTCGCAAACAAAAATAACTTTGTTTGCCCCTCAACATATATGGACGATTTGTCCAAATCAGTAGATCCAAAATAAACAATAATTACTTTAAAAAAATGGGGTTATGTAAGAAAGTATTGATCATTTTAGATCACCTGATTTTGACGATATGGGCATATTATATCTTAAGCGGAAAACAACGTTATTTTTCTATATCAAGTAGGTAATTTGTCGTAAATGACTTGATTTTAACTCACAGTGTGTAAAAGAATCCAAACAGCACACAATTTTGGTATTTATCTATTATTCCCACATCCAAAATCTAAAAATTCATGCAAAAATTGACATATATGCCCCTAGGCCTACGTCATCCCAAAAAATGATCAATATGGTTTGGCTACGTGACTTAAATACTTGTCATAATGACTTTATTTGACAACAGCCTACTTGACCGTTTCGCCGAATAATAACCCCTCACTGAATTTATTTGAAAGCCATGTGGGCATAATTTAATTTTTTGTGGGCAAACAATAAATTTTTCGAAGAAAACTCCAGAAACACAAAAGTTGCAGATTGAAGCTACATTTGCACATCAAATTTTTAAATAAAGAAATATTGACGCCTTAAGAAGTTCTGAAGAA
This sequence comes from Tetropium fuscum, assembly GCA_964058915.1. Lineage (NCBI taxonomy): Eukaryota > Metazoa > Arthropoda > Insecta > Coleoptera > Cerambycidae > Tetropium > Tetropium fuscum. The sequence continues at coordinate 4,051 of CAXKVY010006519.1, read as the reverse complement.
AAATATTGTAGGGGTTGGTTTTTTTACCCCCTTGTAATCATATCTCAGGGTAATTAAAATTGTTGCTGACTGCCATTTTATTAGTGCAAGTTGTTCGCCAAATTTCATACTTTCTAAATTCTTCCATAATGGAGAAAATGAATAAAAACCAATTTTTTTTCCACAATTTTAGAGGGCTGTAACATGAAGGGAATGGATATTGGAAAATATATATATATATATATATATATATATAGGACCCACCTTAATTTTTGCAAAATCACTCCTTAAAACCTCTCGCATCAATTTAGAAACACCCTGTATTTGAGTTGTTTATTGATATGATATATTTGAGTGTTGTATATTTGAGAAGTTGTAACATTTGTTAGGTTTCAAAATGAAAATTAATTATACATGTTTCATGGCGTTTCATTGTTTTCATTCTTAGTTTAATCTGTTCCTTTAGCCATGTTCTAGAAATAATTAGTGAGCATCCTGTTTGTAAAGTTTTCATTAACATGACTAGAACTAAATAAACGCCATGCCCAATAAAAGCAGAAAATCCTCGCATATCTGCTTAATGTAACGTAAGGCACTAACCATGAGGATTCTGGTGAGAGCCATATCAGGAATATTTGAAGTGCGTGTGCTGACCACATCGCCTCAGTATAGGGGTCCATCAAGTCATCCAATGGAGATATGCAACGTGAGAGACAGTTTCCCCTTTATAACGTGATCCTTTAAGCTCACCTTTGTTTGACCTACTCCATTCCGTTTAACCCTGTTTGCTCCAGATCTGCGTATCTGTAAATATGTGAAGTGGGACCAGTGTCATCGGTAATGACCAGACACGACTCCCCGTGTTATATACTTCAGCAGTTTTCTATTTATTTCTGAAAGTATTTTTATCTGGGTGGTCATGGGTAAATATTTCCAAATTTAACAAATTTTACTAAAAATTATGGTTTATGAATAAAAATATTGTGGCAGCATAAGTATTTATCAAGGTATGTATATAATAATTTTAGTATATTCCAAATATTTAATTATAGGTGAAATATTATATACAACATATTATGTTGTTCGTTATTCCAGCATTTAATTTATCACTTGAACTAAAACCTACCCATCGTATTATATTACATTTGATACTGGTCAGTGATTGCAGACAGTGCCGCAGTGGCGACATCTGCTGAAGTAACGTTTGCGGTCGAAATATCATCTGGCACCGGCCAACTCTGACGCCCGCGAAGTCACACGTTGGACTGTGGTTTCCGGTCAACACAGATATTAATTTGTGCTCGCATTAGAATAAATCGATTTCATGGTATTTTATTATCTCCGTATCCAACAGCAAACAGGGTTATATGCACAATATTATGATATGAAGCGAAGTAGTATTGCGCTTCATCCATTTTGCCTATGCTGTAAAAACTGTTTTGGATTGTTTTTGTTTTAATGCTTACCACGATGTAAATTTATGTGCAACACATTAATGTGTCATCTGCGGCAGTGGAGTGAATATGTAGTAGGGCATTTGAGTACTGATGCACTCGAATTTATAGTACTTTAAACAAAAAGAATCAATATATTGTAAACAATGAAACATATAAAGGGTGTCTCAAAATTAACGCAAGATTTGAATTTGCCGCCATTTGTGCAGTATAGTGTTGGCAACCCTAAACAAAAAACAATCCGATAGCTGAGAGTTTAAGGTAGTAAAAATGGAGCGTTACACGATAGAACAACGTGTCTTCATTATTGAACAATATTTCAAAAGTAATGAGCTTGGCGGCCGCAGTTCGAAAATTTTATACAAAATATGGTCGGAATAGTGTTTTAACTTCGTCAACTGTGAAGAGATTAATTGAAAAATTCAGGGAGACTGGATCCGTTGGCCACGCCAAACACACTGGTCATCCAAAAACAAGCCGTTCAAATGTCAATATCGAGGAAGTGCGTGAGAGTGTCGGTGACAATCAAGGAACCTCAATTGCAAATTTCATGAAGCTCTCTACAGCGTATACTCACTAAAGATCTGTGTCTCCATGCATACAAAATTCAATTAACGCAACAACTGTAGCCTAATAACCATGCACAGCGAAGAGAGTTCGTTGAATTGATTATTGAACATCAACAAATGGATGCTAATTTTTCGAGCAACACCATCCTAAGCGATGAAGCACATTTTCACCTTGATGGCTTTGTTAATCACCGAAATTGCCGCTTTTGGGGTTCTGAGAACCCACATGTGATTGTTTGAAAATGAGGCTGGTCACGCAGTGACTGTTACTGATGCTCGATATCGCGACATGATAACACAGTTCTTTCTGCCGAAGTTGGATGATATTCATATGGCCAATATGTGGTTTCAACAAGACGGTGGTTTCAATTACTGTATGAGACATTTCCAGGCCGTGTACTCTCTCGTTTCGGTGATCTAGATCGTGTGATATAAGACCATTAGATTTATTTTTATGGGGTTATTTGAAATCACAGGTCTGTCGACAGGTCCACAACCACCCGTGCATTAAAGGAGGAGATTCAACGCTGCATCAACGAAATTCAGCCACATTTATGCAAAATGGTCATGGGAAATTTCGACAAACGAGTGCGTATGTGCATGCAAAGTCGTGGAGGTCATTTGTCCGTGTTATTTATTCCATAAATAACCCCATCCTATGTACTTTATGATTTAATAAATAATAACAATCAAAAGACTGAAAACTGTGTTTTCTATTTAATTCAAATCTTGCGTTAATTTTGCCATTACATTGCAACATATATTTTTTTTGAGTTCACGTGGATGATACGACAGGCACTGTACAAAAATCACAGAGTTCTATTATTCTTAGATATGTTAATCCAAGTGCAAAATTAGTAGAATTTTTCTTTTTAATTTTTAGTGCAGATCGTAGCACTAAAAAGTCGAATGTCAAAGGTTGCAAAAACAATTCTTTTCGGAAAATCTTTGCGTCTGACCTCTTTAAAATTATTACGAAACCTAAAAACCGTAAAATTATCTACAAATTTGGAATTATATTTTCATTTATTATTTAGTTAAAAAATTGTTTATATATTAAAAATATATTTGTAATAAATAATTAATAACAAAATAGTGCAATTTTCCACACCACTTCTAGAGTTGAATTCAAGACGATTTTTTTAAGACATGGTATCTCCAGTAGGCCTAATCCATGTTATAGATATTAGCACCAGCTTCTGGTGAATTGTACTCTGTCCACGTCTTAATACGATCACTTGCAGGTATGCTTTATGTTTCCTCGTCTTCTCCTTCAGGTTCCTCAAGTTGTCCTAAAATAATTTCTTCATCATCACACGCTTCCAGTGCGTCCAATTGTGAAATCTCTTCAGACTCATTCTTACTCACGTCATCAATGTTGAATTCTGGTGAAGTGTTCAAGCATGCCCATCATTGACGTTGACCACAAACTTTGGAGCAGGACTACCTAGTCCAACTGCGACATATCCACACTTTGCAGCACAATATTTCTTACAATTGCAAAAGATTGTGTCCAATGATTCGTCTGGTGTAGGTAGATAGTGTTTTTTTCGCTCTAGCATCTCGTTCTTTAAATACCCCATTCTTCTGTTTTTTTCCTAGCCATGTCGGTATCTGGTTGTAGACCCGGTAGATATGCTGTCGAGCTGCTGCACTAGTAGGTGGAAGAGAGAGAAAAGTATTTTTCGTTCACAAATATAAAGCAAACGCGTTGCATTCTGGCTCAAAATTGGCATGGAAAATAATGCGTTGTTAGCATTGAAGTACTTTAAGAACAGCCGGCAGCCGTCTATAAGAAAACGTTGGTGACATGCGATATACTATTTATCTGTCCAATCAGCAAGGTCAAGGAATATGGAGAGGTCACAATTTGCTGTGTTGGGAAATAAACGAGTTACTAATTTGTTGGATTTATAGGCTGACTAGTAATATTGCTCTTTATGAGTGGCTGCAAGACAATATTTATGTTTGATGACATGTTTATATGACAGATTTATGTTTAATTCGGAATAACATAATATGAACTCGATAGTTCGGTTTAAAAATACA
>CAXKVY010006518.1:0-11955 GCA_964058915.1 Tetropium fuscum | reverse complement strand
GGAATGGTATGGTATTTTCAATTGTTTTGGGTCTAAAATGTATTGTAGGAATTTAAGCCGATAGAGCATCTTCCTATTTTTTCTGCTATGTGTTACTTGTATATTCCAACTCACTTTATTGTCATTCATAACTCCCAAATAGTGTATATCTCTTTGAGATGATATAGCAGATGCAGATAGCAGATGTCTAGGTGGGAAAGAAACATTAAAAGTAAAAAAGAAACATTCGAAAACCTGCTAATAACAGTTGCCGTCTGCTTTATATGGCGTGCTATTAGATTGCCATTAAAATCAAGAAGAATGTCTGAGGATTGGGGAAACACAGTGCGCTATGAATGAGGCTAAGCGCACATTAGAGCCCCGAGAGCGGAAATAGGCCGGAGATTAAACTGCGGCGTCATTTCCTTTAGACGCCTCTGGTTTGCGCGTCTTCGGCGTCGCCAAAGCCGCTTTGCTTTATTCAGCTCTAATATAATAGCGACCAATTCTTTGTTGTTAACTGGACAGGAAAATCAAAGAGAGAAATGTTCGTGTATTGCTATCGCCAATTCTGAATTCATATATCACTTCGCTGGTGTTTGTTTCAGATCGTACCTAGATCTAGGACAATAATGTGTGTATATATATATATATATATATATATATATATATATATATATATATATATATATATATATATATATATATATATATATATATATATATATATATATATATATATATATATATATATATATATATATATATATATATATATATATATATATATATATATATATATATATATATATATATATATATATATATATATATATATATATATATATATATATATATATATATATATATATATATATATTGTTATAAGTAAGAAAATAGCTTAATAGAAAATAAACATAAAACATAAATACAAAATAAACATAAAACTCCCTAAGAATACATTAAATACCTACGAACAAACTGCATATGGAAAATAATAATGTATCAGACAAAGAGATGTGAGGAACAAAATCGTAGTGCATTAAATAACGAAAGACAATCGTCACGGGACAAGAACATCTACGCCGTGATTGGTCAGTCATGTTTAATATCATAATAATAAAATAAAGCCACAAAATTCGTAGTACCACAAGAATCGTCAAGACATGTGATTTTACTAATTATAGTATATATAACTTGGGTAAACTTGCAGTGTAAACAAAAATATTAATTAATAACTAACACCGACGCTAGGGTTGGAGATTATATTAGTGACTTAATCTCGAAGAATGATATAACTGTCAAGTGAGCTGACCAGTATCCAAAATGGAAGCAACCGATAATTATAACCGCAAAGTAAACTAAACAGTGCAAATATCCTGGATATACTTTGATAAGTACTTTCAGTGCACATTTATTGTAAAATAGTGACGCTTGTGATTGGTCGAATAAAAAGTTACCCTGCAGTATCAGATAAACGCCGTAACTGATGGGAGACGCCATTTTCGAGTGTGGGTTTGCATATTGCAGCATACCACCACGAGAGGGAAAAGTCTCAAGATAGTGCAGTGTAGTGCGGGTGTGTTTTTCAAAGGTTTATTTACGTTGGATTAACTTTGATGAACATAAGGTAATAAACAATAAAACCTTTTTTGACCGTATATATTTATTTCTTGTATAGATGTATGTACAATTTTTCTGTTTCTTCTTTATATATTTATTAGGACTCTGAATGTCCTTTATTTTTACTAGTCTAATATAGTTAGGTGTCGTAGGGTAGTAGAGCTTGTTATTTTTATAAAAAATAAAAATAAAAAATAAAAATTCGTTTAAACTTCTTCAAAAAACATGATTTCCATTTAATAAATGTTAGCAACCCCGTGGATTTCACCTGTCAAAGTTACATCTTTCAACTGTTTCCTCCATGGCTAGTGTGATAAATAGTAGCAAAATTACGTGTTGTATTCCATCATTTATTTATTTATTGAAATTTCCTATTTTTATTATTTGAACATTGCGGATTTATCAAGAATTCCAATCAAAATGTATTATTTTATGGTATCGGTTTATCATTAAGATATCTTTTGGCAAAATGGTCAAAATATACAAAAAGTGGTTTGGTCAAATTTTAACGCACGTTAAGACATCAGTTTTATATTTTTTGTCATAATAGCATCATAAAATGTTGAAATATGAACATCATAAAAATTTTCCGATGTTCCGGGACGTCCGTGAAGAGAAATCTAAAGTAAAGCTACACTTTTCCCTGTAACCCTGCTTAAAGTAACCCTGTTTCGAAACTTTTATTTTATTTTAACCTATTTAAAAATATATATCTGCTTAATCAAGTACAAAACTTATTTTCGTCCTCTCAAACTTTATGCAAATTGACATAAAACATTATTTTAAACGTAATTCATTTGCAAAACTTGTAATTTTTTTCGATGTTATGGCAAAATTTACTTGATTTTCACAATGAATATAGTTCCGGTTGGAAAAAGAGGTTGCCAACTTAGAATATTATTTACAATGAATCAATTGACATATCTATCAGTTTACACTACACCACTTTTACGACTTTTACAAACAAGTTTGCAAGTTTTACTTGTCATAGCGAATAATTTTTTCAATTTTTTATAACGTTCAGGACCTTCAAATGAATTGCAAAATGAGATAATGTATAACCCAGGACCAATATACAGTTTTCCTCGAGAAATACTTTTTATCAGGCTACAATTTTTTATAGCTAGGTCATCTTTATTAACATACTAAAAGTCCCAAAGTCTCCCATTCAAAACCTTCAAAAATCTTAGCAGCCATCTTGGGTTTTTTGTTTTTTTGTAAAATTTGTCCATTTTTCCAACACTTATAACATTTTGAGATGTTTTACTGGTTTACCTTGTTGTACCAAGACACAAACAGATAGTTACGAAGGGATCGTTAAAACGAAACTGAACATTTAGATCTCTAGAAACGAAAATTTAGATAGGGAAGTGTAGAAGTAGCTTCAGATGCAACTGTGGCCGTTTCCCAAGCAGACTTTTTTAAAAGTAACAAAAACAAAAAAAGTTTTATGAACATCTTAAAGGGATATTTAGATACAGATGCAGATGTTGACATAGTTCTAACAGCAGTTAACCAGAGTGAATGTTATCATACTGTTATACTTGTTTCTGAATTCTATTCATTCTGAATTCTATCATACTGTTGCAGCTGTTGATGTATGTTAAAATAGTATGGAGCTAACAAAGTACAGAAATTAAATAACTACCGGTATATAATGTATAATAAAGTAACAAACAGGCAAAAACTTGGTGCAAATTTTAATCTAGCAGTATTACAACCTACCGAAAAAGCAGCTAAGTAATATTAAGAGTTTACTTTCTGGTAAAAAATTAGTTTAAATTTTTTTTTTTAAACTACCTATTTTTTCTTCAAGGTGCAGGAATGTTTAGGACGAGATATTTATCCCACCAATTGGGGGTGGGAAAAAAAGGAAAGATGTACCCTATATGTGACCCCAAAAGGACATTTTTAAACAGATATTAACAGACTTTCTTGCAAGAACAATTCGATGAATAGAATGGGTGAGATGGAGGAAATGAAAGATAGTACCGATATGTCATTTGAAATAAAATATTTACGAGTTATCTACAAAAAACCAAGAAAAACGAATTCTAAAATGGCAGTTAAGATTTTTCAGGTTTCCCGGAGTGGGAGACTTTGAGATTTTTAGTATGTTAATAAGGATGGTATGACCTACCTATAAAAAAATTTGTAACTTCTTAAAAATTATTTCTTTGCATTTGTCTAATGGACTTGAGCTATTAGTTTTAGTAAGATATCTCCAACCTTATATTAAAATTTGGAAACTTCTGTTATTCATATCTTTTTTGTCTTCAGTGACAGAATTGTAAACCATAAATGGTCACTTGAAGAAATCGTCCACTGCCCAGTAGTGCAATGTTTGAATCATGTTTCGTTTCGTTATCGTCGTCGATTTGCATGGCTCAACCAACGCAGCGAAATTATCGAGACAGCTTCACTGTTTTACTGTCAGTAACGAGCGATAATTATTCAAGTTTATGAGCTGCAACGCCGAATATACTTAGCATTCGTGTTTGATTAGAGCTGATGTATTGGCAAGAACGTTTCCATAAACAACGGGGCCCAAGTAAGTCATTATACAGTATACATCAGTCATGCGTTGTAGCCAGTATAAGCTTTGAATAATGGATGAATTATGCAATCTGACCATAGCGTATGCTAATAGAGGGAGGCCCTTGATTAATTGCAATTTGATTTTCAGATTATCGGTCATTTGCTATTCATATTTGTATTAAACAAGTCTCCTGTCTCGAACCGGATGGATGGATGAAAGTACATTTCCAGCGTTCCCATCTTTAGCTGGCATGCCTAGGAGGATTTATTTGTTTTTGGGGGAATCAGGATCAAGGGATGTATTATCCCTTTTAATAAAATATCCTTGCAATGTCTGTACCTTATAGTATATTATACCTAATCTAAGTTTTAAATAAAAGAGCAATAATTGGCGACATTAACGTACATTTTAATTGAGACACTTTAAAATGCCTTCAGTTTTCTGATTTTATCAACTCATTCGGTTTTATTTGTATAGTAAAAAAACCAACAAGAAATGAGAACTGTTATTGCTCTCATAACACGTCCTATGCAGTTGACACTAACTTGTCTGACCATAAAGCCATTGTTTTAGAAATAGATAGTGACAAAGAACCACAAAACCCAAATAAAATAAAGTACAAGCCTTTAACCCAGGTAGGTCTGAACACTTCAAAATTCAAAAAGGTCAAAGTAAAAAATGTAAAGTAAAAAAAATGTTCTAAAAAAAAAGATTAAATGGTATAATGATGAGTTACGAGAAACGTGTGAAAATCTATTGTTATCTAAGAAAACAATAAGTATACAAATTTAACAGGCATATAGGGTATTTTGCGTAGGTATAATTTTATTCTATGTTGTGATTGGGGGGAATTTACTTCCGACATGAAACACAGGCCAGTGTTAATATGTAAAGTTAAAAAAATTTTCTAAAAAAAAAAAGATGGAATGGTATAATGATGAGATACGAGAAATGTGTGAAAATCTATTATTATCTAAGAAAACAATAAGTATACAAATTTAACAGGCATATGTGATATAACGTGAAATATAAACATTTTGAAAACGTCTTGGGATTCTAAACGTAAATTCTAAACGTGCAAATAAAAAGAGTATAATTTTAGTGATTTCAAGTACTGCAAATCAAGTACTGCAAATAGAAATAATATAAGTTTTTCCAACATTTCCTTTATCGAGATGGTGATATTTTAAATAATACAAAAAATAATCCGAGCAAAAATGTATATATGATGTAAATATTGACATTATAAAATACGTACAAGGCTTTATTATCATTCCTCTAACAAAATTGGTTAACTCATGTATAAATAATGGAACTTTACCGCGTTGCCTTAAAATATCATAAATAATTCCAGATGAACAACTATCGACCTATATCAATCATACCTGGCATACTCATCATGGAGTATGTCATCACCAGAATAAGTTACATTCGGGGTACCTCAAGGTTCTGTACTTGGGCTCTTATTAGTTATTATATACATTAATGATCTCCCAAACTATGTAAATGACACTTCACTAGTATTGTTCGCTGATGACACTACTCTGATCAATATAAACAACAATGTAAAGAGTTGATTACATTATGTGAGTATTTCACAGGCGCCAGCTTCTGACTGATTCAGAGCGAATAAATTACATCTCGAATCTAAAATACAAACCATGTCATCTACGTTGGGATAAACATATACTAGATTATCTATCTAGTCAAATATCTTAAAGTTGTGTATCTGCTAAGAAACTTAATAGCAAAATTATCTCAAAATATCATGAAAACAGTTTATTTCTCTCTCTTTCAAAGTTTATTCCATTATGCTATACTAACCTGGGAACACGTCTCTCATTTATATGGAATATTTTCACTACAGAGACGTGCTGGGAGAGTAATTTTTAGGTAAGATGTAAGGCAAAAACTTATGGAACTAAAATCTTAACAGTTCCTAATTATTATATTCTTACAGCTCATGTATGTTAAACGAAACGTCAATAAATATATTTCGTTTATTATCGGATTTATTATCGGATTTTGCTGAAAAACAATAGGGTTTTTCCTTTACCAACAAACTATTTTTCTGTCAAATCTTACGTTGTTTGAACTCTTGAGATAGCGTGTCGATGGACAGACAGATATAGTCGATAGACAGACAGACGGACGAATAGACAGACGGACGAACAGACAAAAATTCTGTCTTTGACGAAAATTGTCGATTTTAGTTTTTGTATCAAAATTCGAGTATCGCAGTGAAGTGTTAGAGTAATAAATACTTTTTCAAATAGAAAAAGAAAAGCTGCTTGACATGATGCACAATAATTATTGCTTGAAAGCTCGCTCCACCGAAATATGTACATACAGTTAGCAAACAGCTGATATCTGCTTTAATATGTAAATTTCTATTTGTGGGCTAATAATTAATATAATTATATTTTATCTAAATATTAATCTAAATGACGTAATTATTATATGCAGCATCCTTCGTATTAAAGTGGGTGGTCCAAACGCATACTAAATGAGACTGTACGAAGTGTGTTTAAGTACTAGGGGCAGAAGGATGGAGGGAAATCGTTAACACTCCTAGAGCGTATATATAGATCGTGTATATAGCGTATATATAGATTGAGATTTTATAGAAAAAAATCTCAAACACGTCGATTTTTGTTGTCCAATTCTCACATACAGGAGTTATTTTCGATGGTTCATCCACAACCCCCTATCCCCCACCAACCCGAACTTTAAAATGTTAAATAGCACGATACCCCTTATTTCAAAGGATTTTTTATGCTGAATACAGCAAAAAGAGAAATTTTATTTTGGATTATAAATAACGAAGATATTCGATAAATTAATTTCGACCATTTCCCATGGTTATCTATGTTTTGGTGGTGAGTCAAATTTATCAAAAATTTGGGCAAACTGGATCCGTAAAAGATGTTCAAAGACCAGGTCGACCTAAAACATTAAATGACGATGAACGTCTTCATGTAATGCTGAGTTTAACCGAAAATCCAACAAAAATCGACGTGTTTAATATTTTTTTCAAAATCATTGCTAAGTTTTATGCATTTTATTCCAAACTTTTGGGACATACGGTATATATTTGGAGATTTCCGTGGTTGTAAAAAATTGTTAAGTATTAGTATTATATCTTAATTTATTATTAATATGTTTTAATATATATATATATATATATATATATATATATATATATATATATATATATATATATATATATATATATATATATATATATATATATATATATATATATATATATATATATATATATATATATATATATATATATATATATATATATATATATATATATATATATATATATATATATATATATATATATATATATATATATATATATATATATATATATATATATATATATATATATATATATATATATATATATATATATATATATATATATATATATATATATATATATATATATATATATATATATATATATATATATATATATATATATATATATATATATATATATATATATATATATATATATATATATATATATATATATATATATATATATATATATATATATATATATATATATATATATATATATATATATATATATATATATATATATATATATATATATATATATATATATATATATATATATATATACATATATATATATACATATATATACATATATATATATATATATATATATATATATATATATATATATATACATATATATATATATATATATATATATATATATATATATATATATATATATATATATATATACATATATATATATATATATATATATATATATATATATATATATATATATACATATATATATATATATATATATATATATATATATATATATATATATATATATATATATATATATATATATATATTATTTATGCGGGTTACCTACATAGAATTGCTTTGCGTAGGTATAATTTTATTCTATGTTGTGATTGGGGGGAATTTACTTCCGACATGAAACACAGGCCAGTGCACCACATGCATATTTTCAGCCGAAATATGAAGGCACATCGCGGCATCCTTTCAACAAATGCTCGGTTAACACCAAATGTTGTGTGTATAGATAATTGGACAAGTAGCAAAAAATTGCGGAACTTTAATAGACTGACGTTTACACGGCGCCTTAATTTGGCGCCCACCCTATGATGCTATCAAGAGAACACGGTTTTGTAATATATGGTGTTTAAAAGAAACATTCCACATTATATACCTACGGAATATGTTAGAAAATAATACCGACCTAGCTATCTGCCTTGCTAAATATTTTAGTCAACAAACTACAAATAAATAATACCTAGTATATAGGATATAGGTACCTACCTAACCAATGATATATTATGTGATATAACGATATCCAGATATAATCAGTATCATAATCATGAAACTGAATAAAGGATACCTAAAATACGAAACAGTAGGTAACATATCCAGTAGGCACACCTCTACCTGTATACGTAATCTACCAGATATTCATAGATAATGAGGGAACAGGTACCTGATAAAGATACAAATAACGTCATTCGGTCATTGATACAAGTAAGTAGACAAATAGTTATCTATAGGAAATCGGCAGTAAATCAATAATATCAATGATATGTGAATATGTGAATAAGTCTCTGATTATATGTATTTTCGTTCTGACGTAATTACTTTAATTTTAAACTTTATTGCTTTCTACTTTATAAATTAATAGGCTTCTTTTACTCAACGACTAACGACTATTTACCTACCTACCACGTATACATGCACCACTTTGCTCGAACTAAGTAGGTTCGAACTAATAAGTTCGGTCATGTACTTACTATAATACGATTGCTAGTTCGAACTAATTTTAATACTAATTTTGTTGGTTCGATCTTAGTGAGCACAAGCTAAATATTTACGCTAGCGCTTTTAGTTCGGTTCCAAACGTCATGTAAACGTTTAGCTCGTTTTTAATTTGAACCAAAAAGGGCCAACTTTTAGGTGAAAACGTTACAATACAAAAGTTACAAAAGCAGAAGTTGATGGTTATCTTCAGTTAAGTAAAAGGGACCTGATTTGACGCATTAGTTCGAATTAAACAGTGCATGTATACGTGGTAAATGTCTTTTACACAATGGCCAATGGCAGTAAGGGCATTACATCAGCGGCATTAGGCCAAGAAGACTAGAACAATGAACCGAGCTCGCGTAAAATAGGTACCGAGAGAATGGCACAAATGACGTCGAAATACGCTAGGGGATCAGCAGCGCCCTACCTAGTTTCAGGAGTCTCCGTTAGCTTCCCTTGGCCTTCGTGTAGCCGACGCTTCCCAGCCAATGTGCTTTCTCAGATTAAGGCACAGTGCATTACTCTGTGGTTAAGGTGCAATTATGCGCAGTAGCGCTTTGCGCAGGTAAGTTTATCATTCGAGGTATTTTATGCCGCCCGGAAACGCGAGCTCGGTCTCCTTGTTCTAGTCTTCTTGCATTAGGCAATCTACTGTTTTCGTCGCTGGCGACATCTACTGGGATATTGTCTATCTATGATTTTTTTACATAAATATATGTGAAGCGGCGTGTTTTCGTTTATCTCCCAGTACCTAGATGGCACTGTAAGTGACCTAATTATTTAAATCAACAAATTAAGATTTCCCATTTAAACGTATCCAATTAAAATGAATCTACTCTTAATTAGAGTCATTAAAATGTATAATTCTTATAATTTTAGAATTTTGTATTTATTTTAAATTAAAAAAATATCATGTCTATAGGGGCATCTAGAAGTGACAGTACGAAGCCCAAAGTGTATTACAGTTTTCTCTTTGTCATATTAAAATTTTTAAAAAACTTTGAAGACATAGGTATTATATTATTTTTATTAGTAAATTACATGAGTTAAAAATCAGAAGTTCATGATCCATAGACCAATAATGATTATCTACAGCAATTATGGGAAATTTATTTCTAATAATTATTAATAGTCGTAGAAACCTGTAATTGTACAAATCTGGTGTCTGTCCGGCGTCCATTTTTCCATAGAATTTGACAACCCGTTGCTGTCAAAAAATGACATCAACGATGAAAGAATGAAAACTGTGTGTTTATGTGCCAAAAATGTTTAATGGAAAATAGACATAAATTAATTAGCCCATTATATTTTACCAGCCGTCATGAGTGACCAAAACAGACCTTGTTCCAACGAAGCCATGAAAAAAATTATCGGGAATATGACTGCAGAAATGCAGAACATAGACGGTCAATATATTCCTCTTGCATTTACTCCTCCACCAGCAAACACAGAGGCACTAAACTGGAGTCAGCAGCCCAACGGTTATATACATCATTACACTGTACACACTGCAGAACCGCAGATGGGTCATGCCTCAATGGAGCAATATCCTCAACAACCGTACAATTTTATTCCGCCAGCACCCCACAGCTATGATCCCAATGCTTATAAAAAGAATGCCAATAGTGTTGCTGATTATATCATGTATAAGTCAATGCATAATGGCGCTGCAGATATTGGTTTCTTCGATAGGGATTATAGGTTGCTTTTGCCTCAAAATATACCGAGGCAGATGGTTAGTAGTGCCCCAGACCACCACGTTCTGCACCAGCATCCGGAACCTGCACCACACTCTTCAAAGCGCACTCACTTGATTGAAAATCTAGTAGGTAACTGGATAGTTCCGAACAATAGTGGCACATATTCACCCTTTGGAAATGCCGAGACCTACAAGCCAGGCGTTTTTGATCTGCAGCCAGAAGCTAATGTGAACTGTGTACATCAACTGATGGACGACCCAAAGTTTATGACTCCGATGGAGCAGCCATTAGAAGATATTCAATTCCAATTCAATCGCGATAATAGGAAGCCGAGAATGGTAGCAGAGGTGAAACCGATGCGCCCAAGCTACTCAGATGTTTTAACAAAACCAGTACCGCCAACCTCAAGCAAACCTTTAAAAAGCGACGCAAAAGAAGGCAAGCCCAAAAAAGAAAGCAAGAAAAACTCTAAGAACGATAAGTCCCAGAAAGTAACTAACACTTTAAATCGTAGCAATACTAATAATGACATTAAGGATATAATCGCTGAAAAAAATTCTACACACATAAAAAATGACAAAACAAAAGTATCCAAGGCAGGTAATCTGAGCAGAAAATGGGCGTCTCTAGATAACATCTCCAATCCGCAAATCAACAAAGTTGATGAATCGCGGAAGAAAAAGAACGAAGAGAATGGTTATAACAAACACTTTTCAAAACCTAGCTCTAGGAAACTAAACAAAACCGTAAATGATATTGCAGACTTGGACGCTGAGAATATTAAAAGTGAGACTCTGAACACTACTAAAAACGGGCTGAAAAAAATCAACAAGCCAGTTATCAGGCCAAAGTCCAATGATTCGTTCGGAAGTAATGACAGACCACCTGGAAAGAGGAACCAAAGGTCTAGAAAGAGAGAAAATCATGTACCGTTTGGTAAGATAAAAGTGTTTACATACACTAGCTTTTGATATCCATTGTTCCTTAGTATTCGATTCCTTATCGACTTAGTTCCTAAGTCGATATTTCTAAGGTCCTTATTCTTTGAAAATGTACTGAAGCTGAATGTAAATCCATGAATACTATTAATATTACATTTGTTATTATGAAAAAACCTCGAAAAATAACACTATATCAAAATGTGGGTACCGCAGATATTATTACAGGGTGCCGGTGGTGCAAGATAATGAACTGTTTTTGATTATCAAGGTCATTGATGTCATTATTTAACTGAATATGAGGGATCTT
>CAXKVY010006517.1:0-24451 GCA_964058915.1 Tetropium fuscum | reverse complement strand
TGTAGATTCGCTCTTTCAATTGCCGATTGAAGTGCTTCTCTTGTTGGTGGTAAACGTCTATCATAAAATTGCTTTTTGGTAAAAAACCATCATCTGACCTCGGCAATATCCACACTGAAAGTGTTAGGTTTATATACTTGACAAATGAACTTCTCTAAGATGGTCCTGGTCCACTGAAATATCTGGTGACGTACCAGGAATAGCTAAACATTCAACTACATCAGTAGTAGCAAATTGGAAAGGTTTCCACCAAATCAGTCCTTCTTGTCCAAAGTAAATACCTGCGTCTTCTGGATGATGGGCGTATCTTGCTATGGCCAGGATCGCCACGTCTGAATCTAGAGAGTAGATAAGTAAGGTTTTGGTCCTTTTTTGCATCACGTAAGCATCGTGAAGAATTATTTTGGGATCTGCTTCCTCTTGACTTGATTGTAACTAACAATAAAATTCTTCTTATGCTATTTACCATAGGTAATGGAATATTCCGCTAGGAATGTGGTCATCTCGTCTTTTGTTTTTCATGTGACAATAACTTTCCCACTGTTGTTTTGCTGATGTTTGTTGTGGGCAGAATGTTGTCCTGTGTTGTACCTGTTATCTGGCGTTGGTCTGATAGCATAATAATCCTTCTTTGTATTAATCAAATATGTGATGAACTTCTGTATAACCATCGTAAATTGACTAAAATCATGGTTTATCATCAAGTTTTAACTGGTACAGGCATCTACAATTGCTACATTTTTGTATCCGAGAGATGATAAATTTGTGAATTTTATAGTTTGCTCTTTTCAGTAATTCAGTTCACTTTTTTTAATTGTACGTCCAAAAAAAAGTACATTTTCATATATCATAAGACCCAAGCAGAAGGAATTCGTAATGTCCTTTGCAGAGCCATCTTGGACGCCATGTTAAATATCTCTACATGTTTGTGTAAGTAGGTTATCCCAATATTTCACTTTCATTCTGTGAACTGAAATACATATAATTTGATACATATAATTTTAATATAGTTTAACTATAAATGATTTATATATTTTGGCAGCAGCTTTGGCCGCCATCTTGATTTTGGGTCTCTGAGCAATATTTCATCTTATCACCTTTGATATTCTTACTCTACAAGTCAAAACGGAGCGATTGTCACCACTCCTATTCTTCTATCATCAAGAAGCCCACGGGTCCTGATTTTCAAACACTTGCCCCAAACTAATTTCTGAGAAAAGTGATTTGAATAATTAATGTTTGCAGTAAAGAAAATGAAAGAAAATATCATTTCCTCACAATATTTTCTAACACTTATTAGGTACTTATTGTCGATAGTAATGACTATAGTATTGAAATATTGACCACTTCAAGATTTACTTCACTTCAATTTTGTCAGGAATGTCAAATTTATAAAAAATGATCTACAGAAAACGATTTTTCTGTCAACTGGTATAATCAGATCGAAGCCATTAAGCAAAATAATTAGACCCTTGATTTTTAATTTAGCATAATAAGTTTAGCATAATATTTGTAAGTATGTTTTTACCAAGAGCTCAGAGCGCACAACTAAAATTTTAAGTACCTCTATTCCTAGTTGCTTTAGTTTAAACATTCTAATATTCTTGTTGTTCGTAAATTAAAATCAATTAAAGGATTAGAGTATTTACAAGTTAAACAGTGTCAATATTAATGTTCAAAATATGGTAGTAGGAGATTAGAGGGAAACTAGGTTAGTAATTAACAAACGCTAGATTGTAGGTTAAGGTTTACCGTAAATTCCTTAAGAAGTAGGTAATTCATTAATTTAGCTAATTTTTTTTATATTATGTATTATTTATATTATGTCAACTTAGTCTACATTCATCTATTTGCTTTTTGACTTTTTCGTTTTAGTGAGAAATATCATTATTTCATTATGGTAGACAAAGGACAAGAGTCTAGACCGCGAGGAGTCCACTACATAATATATACTAATATATATTTTTTAAGTTCAATTTATTTGAAAAAAATATCAATCCCACCCACCCTGTGGCAAAATTCCTATGGCATAACAATGTAAAAATATTCTTGTGAAATATCCAACTTATCCTGTGATAAAAATTGTGTTTTAGAGCAAATTGTCGGCTATTTGAAAGAACACGTGAAAGCTGCGGGATCCGAACACGGAACCTTCAGTACATAAAGCGTTCGCGGACTGCAGACCTTAGTTATATTCACAAGAAATTGTAGCGGTATACAATTTTACACTAAATATCCTTTTGTATCGCATAGTGATGTGATGCCGCTTCTGTGGTAATTGGTACGGGTTTTCTTTTTAAAATGGCGCACAATTTTTTGCTCTAGTTTGTATATTAATCGAAAACACTATAACAGTGTTTATTTCAGTGTTATTTTACACTAAATGCTGATCATTCTATCTTGTAATTTAATTTTCTTTGGCGCATAGCCAGGAAAGGCAGTTGTTTTGGTGGGTCCACAATAATAATAGTATTTAGTATTTTGAAGTTGGTAATCAATGTTATGCCTAAGATTTTATATCAGCTTGTTCAGAATTCAGAATTAGAACGTCAAAATAAATATTAATTAAATTAGGTACTTAAATTACTTGTATATTATTCTAAGAGTGAAAGTGTTGCTTGAGTGTTGCTTGAGACTGTGCTTCTATACCTTGGATCTAAGCATTAATGAACGATAAACCTAAATTGATCTGTGGTGTTATCAATAAAACAAATAAAATTAAAATGGCTTTTTATTAAAATATAGTTGTATGAATGATAGTTAACAGTTGAATTATGAGATATATTATTATCATATTTGTCACAATATATTAGGAGTGAACAAATATGGTTTGCGCTGCTTAAATATAACAATTAAGAATTAATATGATTAAGATAAAAATTAAAATAATTAATATCTTGATCACATTATAATATTAATAAAAGTGTTGAAGCTGAACTGCAGTCAGTTTTCCTATCCAAAATAGACTCTAAAATATGTCTTAATTTAATCCATATCTATAATAATAATAAATTTAATTTACACAATTATTTACAATTTTTGTTAGCGGAAGTAACCAGGTGGATACATATAGACACTTTGTCAAACGTTACCTGAGGGCTCGTACCAATTTTATATTCTTAATCGTACACACTAGCAATATCAAGTCAATCAAACAGGGTGTGTCCCCTTTTAAACTATACTTAAAATTAGGCTTCTCTGTGATATGCAACGAATCTTCCAGGAAGGTCTCTCCTGTAACTATACGTAGGTGCAGGGGTCTATACTTCAGCAAGGTGGTCCTAAGGTGGTTCCAAAGGTGGTCAAAAAAGATGTGATTCCAAAAGAAGTGGTATAAAAGTTGGTGTAAAAGTAGGTGGTGTAAAAAATGGTGTAAAAGGTGGTGTGACTTACCAGGAAATTAGGCCATAGATCTGCGGATCTAGGCTAGCGTCACAGAACTGTCAATGTTCAACACACAAAACAATAAAGCGACACAGATATGCACTAAGTTATTTGTGGTAAATCTATGACAAAGAATCTATTAAATGCGATGTAGCAATATCGATGAATGCAATCGCCTAATGAAAGTAATATGCCGATCTGAATTGCACACATGCTAAAGGGAACACGTAGTCACTGCTTAAAAATCAATTTATCCGTCAAATATACCTACAATAAATTTCAAATTCTCAAATTGTTAATTACTAAAAGTGAACGTAGCATTGTATATTTTAGGACTCGGGAATAAAAAACGATCTTTGTACTATAGTTTTAGCAGCAAAACGTACTGCAACTGCACCACTTTTATATCTAGTCAAGTGAGTATGTATAAGAGGTATACTTTTTGATAGTTTTGTTTCTGTGTTCTAAGATTAAGGATACACAAAATAACTGATTAATATCTAGCACATTTTCCAATGTATACATCTCACCACTGGGGTAAATAATTTGCTTATTATATATGATTTTGAGAACCCATTTTGGTATTACTTCCAGTCTTTTTGTATGGATATTATATGCCCCTCCCCATATTAAAATACCAAACTTTAACTGAGATTTCAGACTGTTTCAAGCGACTCAAGTGTTTCAAGCGACTTGTGGTGGAAGACCGTGTCAAAAGCCTTAGATCCACAAGTATGCAAAGAGCCAATTTACTATCGTTAAATTCTTTGTAGACTTTTTACATCTTTAGTAGCTTCTCCGAGTCCAAATTGACAGTTCCACAAATTCTTTTTCTAACTACTGATTCATTAATTTCAGCCAGGTTCGTTATTAAAGATATGGGTCTATAATTAGGGCAGTAGTTTATCACCTGAGTGGATATTGGTTTGATAAGTGCCTCTTATAGTTTCAGTGGCCAATATCCCTCCCGTAAGATTATATTCGCTAGAAAGGAAACACGTAGAGAAATTTCATTTCCAATGGTTTTTAATATTTCAGTAAGTATAGTATCTAAGCCTGGTCCTTTTTTAACTTAATAATGATGCCTCTAATTTCTTCTGGATCTGATTGTACGCTTATTTGAACTTCGTTGTTGATGTTTTATGTGGGTATATCTTGATGATTATGGAGACAATATCATATCCACAGGTACTTTGTTACATTTTTACGGCTTCTTAGTAAATCCGTTTCTATTTTGACGCTCGATGTGTACAGTGTACATTCGGAATTATAGCTCTCGACCCTAATCCTTATTGATGTTGCGATCGGGCGAAGGCACCGGTTTTACCCCCGGTTCGCGATTCTGAAGCCACGTGACCGACGATGGTCGGTCACTTAATCTACTATTTATGTGACTTATAGGGGGAGGACGCACGCCTGGTATTATATCCATTTCTGACTCCGCGCAAAGGCTAATGCCGGATTAAATTTACACTTCCTACATGATCCCATCTAAGTGTAAATAATCTCTATAAAGCTCACGAATTTGCGGTTTTGAAAACTGTTTTTGAATAATTATTGCTGTTGTATTTGTTGTAAAAGTCAAAATATTTGGATAAAAATTTTCAAAAAGTCCTAGATATTAATAATTTTGCGAAAAACGAAACACCAATAAATAAATAAATAAATGGTACCTTCTACGTACGCTCACCTCCTAGGAGTGGTGATTTTTACTCTTAACTAGTCAAAACAAAGTCTCAATGTCAAAAATTATGTATGTTCCATTTCCCTCTACAATTTTTCGTTGACTGGACAATAAAGCAAAATCTGTTTTTATAACCAGGTTCAATACAATTCATAAGTTATGTACTCTCTACTCTCTACTCTCTACTCTCTACTCTCTATTCTCTACTCTCTACTCTCTACTCTCTAATCTCTACTCTCTACTCTCTTCTCTCCTCTCTACCCTGTACTCTCTACTCTGTACTCAAATTTAACGGACGGATAAAGGATTTTGATGAAACTTGGTTGAAACATATTTTGGGTGAATACGAAAACGTGATTAGGTTTTGGAGCTAATTAATTAATTTATAAGGGGACATTACGGGTGTGAACGCAAGTTATTTAAGTCATCATTTGACCTTCAGTGAAAGTATCGGTTTTGCATATCTGCGACATCACGGAGTAACTGTATGGTAACTGGTAACTGGTGGTTGTGGTAACTGTATGTAGAGAGAAAATCAGTTGTTCTATGCGTAGACCTATGCGTATTCTAAATTTTTTCGGTGGTCGTTTCAGGCCATAGAGGTCTGTATAATGGACCGTCGTGGAATATGCCACCTGCTGGTTAGCCTGCGTTGTGTTGGGTCAGACATATCCGTTTAACGGATGAGTACAAGCCAAATACATTCTCAATTTCAATAGATTTCTTGACGAAGATTGCGTCCGCGTTCATGGTTAACTTTGCAGATTCTTGAACTAAATTGAACTAAATAACATTTGACATTGTAGTCATTGTCATTGAACAAATAGACATTGATGGACATTAATCTAATGATATTTTTTTGTCGAGGGTCGGTGGAAAAATCTTCAAAAAGACATTAAGCAGGGTCCGCACTGCTTAATAGTGTGGCACTGCTGGATCCGCATCTAATTCACTTACGGGTAAGTGAGTCTGACGGGGAGCCAGCGACCTCACTACAAAACCACCTCCCTTTCCTTCGCAGAACACCAGACCGGAACCGCTTTCGCATTACTTCAGCCTGGGTCTTGTTTCTTGCTCTTGCGAGCTCTACCATTTTAGCTCGTAGCCTCTCTGTCCTTTCGCTTTTTCTTCAGGCTGTTAAGCACCCGTTCTCGTTTTCAAGCATCACTCCACGATGTTCTCTGGAGTGATTTGACCGATTTCTGCTTCCACACGTCTCCTTTCGTCGATCCATCGACTGCATACGAAAATCGTATGCTCTGCGTCATCCCTTTCATGTCCGCAGTATTTACACTACGGCGTCCTGACCTTGCCCATTTTCCATAAATAGTGTCGGAAGTATCCATGCCCACTCAGGAACTGGGTCAAGTAGAAATCCACCTCCCCAGGCCCGAGCGTTCTGATAAGCAGGTGTGTCCACCTACCTCTTGAGTCGTTCATCCATCTAATCTAATGACATTGGAGTCACTGGTATCAGATAAATTGACATGAGTTTAATGTCAATTATTGTTGATTGTCAACATTCATTTGACATTGTAGTCATCGTCATCGGACAAATTGAGAATGGTTCATTATCATTGGATTATATTTCTGGTCGAAAAACGTAATTGCTTGATTGATCATCTTGAGTAGTCAGATGACCAAAAGTTGTCTAGGAATCTGGGACCAGCTCTGTTTGAATGAAACTAGTTGATCAGATCGGTTGATGTGGTCACAGGCCGCAGTAAGTTTTCCTCCAACAAAGAACACTGACGATAAATATCAACCTAGGCTTATCGCGATAACAGCGCTCTAGTACGTGTTTAATCCGCCGATTAATATTCAGCCTTGATTGTTATATTCAAGAGTTGACGGCGGTTTCATGTTCATAATGAGTTATTGGCTTTTCGTGTATTTATTCCAAGTTCCAAGGAACCGTTTCTGGTCGGGAGCGTATAAGTCGTACATGCACTACGCCCGGCCAGAGCTTGCTAGATCATATCTAAATGACGTATTAGATTTTTAAAGTTTTATTCGCGCAAAAAACGCAGCCACGAGCCGTAGATTACCGCTTTAATTTATTTTCATTTTTGTGGCGCTGTAAAGTACAGGGTTGCGGTGAGTAATGCCCCGAAGGGGTGGGAGGGCCAGGGCCCTCTCTGCAGTGCTTTTAACATTTCATTTATCTTGCACGTTTATTTTTGCTTCTTTTTATTTATTATACTAATTTACAAGCGAGGCCTCCTTATCAGGGCAGGTCTACTTATGTGTAGTACACGGACAGCATCTGATACCAGTGCGTGGGTAATTACCTCCCGATGAAATTTCCTCCAGGATTAATTTTAAGCTGGCTGTTGTTACGGCCCAGCTGGCTCTATACTACCTAGATCCTAGGTATTACGAGTCTTATGTTGCATGTTTCTGATTAGAAGCTCAATAAAATCATCAAGAATTACATACACATAAACTGAACAACAAAATAACGTTACAAGTTTGCCCTAACTTTTGAACGGAGAACATTTGCATTACTGTCAGCGATTCAGTTTCTGTTTGGAGTCTTAGCTAGTCCAATCCTTTATTTCATCCGGTATTTCACATAAAGTTTCTACCGGGTGGTAGATGAAACTGTGCAAATTTTAAAGAGTTAATGAGAGACTAATGGCATAAATGAGATGGACCTCATCTCGAAATGGTTTTTCAATTTTCCGCTTATTTTCTTTATTTACCGGGTGATGTTTAAAAAATACAATTTTTGGTCGTGCAATAATAGTCCATTCTCATAGAGCCAAAAATCTCGTGTCGGTTGGACGCTCTGTTAATTTTAAAAAAACCTCCAAAACACGAAAGAAGTACTGCATTAATATAACAACTTTTTCGAGGTTGGCGTTCTGGAACATTATTTAAAAAAAATATGGCCGAGAAAATATGGCGGCGTACGACTTTTTTAAACAAATCCTATCTCCGTTTCCTATTTCTTAACAAATTTTAAAATACAAAGAAATCACACTTTTTATTAAAAAATAGTAGTGTCATGTAAAGTCATTATACACTCAGTTCCCAAAAAGTGACGCTCCTAATTTTGGTTGCAACTTTGAAACATTGTTATTTCTGAACGAATGCACTGATTTTTGATTTCTTTTTTTTGGTTGGTAGGATCTTGTCTTTCAAAAAATATTAAAGAGGTGAAAATTTTTTCAAAGCGTCCTAGATGGTAGTGGAAAACCTCGAACCATATTTTTTCCTTAGTTTTTAACTCACCCTGTGTGTTAGTCAAGTAATGGTATCGAAAATGGTTACACTCTATATAAAAAGCGCTTCTTTTACGAGCATTCTTTTTTTTTTATTCACTTATCTATCTCTAAAACTGTCCAAATTACAGCCTTTTTGCCGAAACCTTTCGTTTATCCCACACATTAAATTCATTGTAGGATCACATTGTCTATGAAAAAACAGTTACCGTTGTCATAGCAATTACTCACTATCTCACTCTATTGTTGTGTCATTAAGTGTCAGTAAAAAAGTTTTAGAGACTGTTACGTAAAATGCCTCAAATAAACTTTGAACAAGTACCAAGATTAGTTGCATTAGTAAACGATGGACGTAGTAAACGTTACGCCGCTCGTGCCGTGAGAGTTCATGAAGCGACTGCTCGTAGAGCGATCCTCAAGTACGAACAAACAGAAAGCACTGCTCGGAGGGTGGGTTCTGGTTGCCCAGAAGATGATCGCTTCTTGCGATTACGGATTTTACGAATTCGATCAAAAATTGCGGTAAATGACAACAACACAACTAAATGACAACATTTGTCATTTTATTATCCTTTTCTCCCTATTTTTGTTACCTTTTCCCCCCAAGAGAATCAAAAAGTGTCGAAGCAACAACGACAACAACTTATGATTATTGAACTTCTAATTTTTCACTTTTTCGAAGTCCATTCATTAGACAATGAACATGATGATGGCAGACAATACGCCCCTTGGCGCTGCTAAATACTTCCCGAGCCACTCCGGTTCCCAGCACTTCAATTTTGCGCGTGGATGTCTGTCTGGTCCCGGGGATGGTATTGTCCTTGGACGACATTCCAAATATTCTTTAATTACCAAATAAATCCTTTGAATTAATTGAAATTGGACACCAAGAGCATTATAGTTGCATCTGGTCTTTTCAATACGCTTAAGATACTTCGATACTTTTCAATAGAAGATACTTTTCAATACGCGAAAGATCTACGCAGGATCTGTAAATTTTGTATTACCGGAAATAACAGTTGTACCATGACTTTTAACATATATGATACAAACAAAAGAGAATTCTTAATACATGCTGCTAACTTGTAAAATGGACAGTTAACCCATAAAAATTTTACAAGAGTCGTATATTTTAACGCGGTGTATTCTAAAAACCATCGTGTAATGGATTGCGGCGATAAATTGGTAGAATATTATTTAAAAAACTTTTATTTCTTACTGTAAACTTTCTTCCGCTCGGTTAATATTTACTTCGTTTTCATCCTTCGTCCTTTAATTAGCTATTATAGCTAATTAAAGGACGAAGGATGAAAACGAAGTAAATATTAGCTATTATAGCTAATTAAAGGACGAAGGATGAAAAGGAAGTAAATATTAACCGAGCGGAAGGAAGTTCACAGTAAGAAATAAAAGTTCCTAAACCTGAAAATGACCCTAACTCAAAATCATTAAAAAATGTAGTTAAGGCTTTTTTACTTGGTAGGGCATGAGATCTACGATAGATCCACATGTTAACATTAAATTGACGAAATAATAGTTGAGATTCGACAGACGTAAACAGTTCGGATCGAGAGTAGTAATTCACTCGAAAGAATCTCAGACAAACGAAACAAACTACCAGTTAATACACCTACTTAACTTTATCAGCCTTAATAAATAAGTCCTCACAAAGAGAGTTAATCCATTTAGATTAGCGAGTAAAGGGTTGATAGTAAGGGGTGTTGAACGAACTTTCACACACAAATAAGGCCGCGCCACACTCCTGTCTGCTATTTGGAGCGGCCGATCAATCAAAATGACATACGACTTATGCTTGGCAAAACTCCGGACACCTCCCTATGCACTTTTTACATTTACAATTAGCGGCCCATTGTATGTTTTTCGTCTGAATTCGTACGCAGATAGCGGATCCGGTATACATGTCAATTAAAATATCATCTCATCTATGCCGAGGTTCAGTTTATATCGGCTGAGGGACACGATTTTATCGATTTCACTTCGTAAGAACTAACCAAAAAATAGGAATCAATGCAGTTTATTTACAAATACATAAGTATACAGGAATCACATAATAACACTCGGAGTAGTTTCCACAAACACCAAAACACTTTCACTTCGCTCGACGCGCGTTTCGCCAACCAAGTTGGCATCATCCGGAGACGATTAAAAATGATGAGCTTTTAATCGTCTCCGGATGATGCCAACTTGGTTGGCGAAACGCGCGTCGAGCGAAGTGAAAGTGTTTTGGTGTTTGTGGAAACTACTCCGAGTGTTACAGTTACAAGAACCAAGTTAAAGATTCCAGCCCTATCCAGTAGAATCACATAATGAATATAAATGACAATTAAATGTAAATGAATTGAAAATAAAATTTAAAGTATTAATAAATACAGAAGTAGATTTTGTATTGAGTGTCCACTGGCACAAAACACGCTAACGATAAAAAATAACCTAATATCCATATTTTTTATTTTTTGCCAAATAATTATCTAAGACACCACCCCATCCCAATATCGCAAATTCGACAAGGGAATGGTATGGTATTTTCAATTGTTTTGGGTCTAAAATGTATTGTAGGAATTTAAGCCGATAGAGCATCTTCCTATTTTTTCTGCTATGTGTTACTTGTATATTCCAACTCACTTTATTGTCATTCATAACTCCCAAATAGTGTATATCTCTTTGAGATGATATAGCAGATGCAGATAGCAGATGTCTAGGTGGGAAAGAAACATTAAAAGTAAAAAAGAAACATTCGAAAACCTGCTAATAACAGTTGCCGTCTGCTTTATATGGCGTGCTATTAGATTGCCATTAAAATCAAGAAGAATGTCTGAGGATTGGGGAAACACAGTGCGCTATGAATGAGGCTAAGCGCACATTAGAGCCCCGAGAGCGGAAATAGGCCGGAGATTAAACTGCGGCGTCATTTCCTTTAGACGCCTCTGGTTTGCGCGTCTTCGGCGTCGCCAAAGCCGCTTTGCTTTATTCAGCTCTAATATAATAGCGACCAATTCTTTGTTGTTAACTGGACAGGAAAATCAAAGAGAGAAATGTTCGTGTATTGCTATCGCCAATTCTGAATTCATATATCACTTCGCTGGTGTTTGTTTCAGATCGTACCTAGATCTAGGACAATAATGTGTGTATATATATATATATATATATATATATATATATATATATATATATATATATATATATATATATATATATATATATATATATATATATATATATATATATATATATATATATATATATATATATATATATATATATATATATATATATATATATATATATATATATATATATATATATATATATATATATATATATATATATATATATATATATATATATATATATATATATATATATTGTTATAAGTAAGAAAATAGCTTAATAGAAAATAAACATAAAACATAAATACAAAATAAACATAAAACTCCCTAAGAATACATTAAATACCTACGAACAAACTGCATATGGAAAATAATAATGTATCAGACAAAGAGATGTGAGGAACAAAATCGTAGTGCATTAAATAACGAAAGACAATCGTCACGGGACAAGAACATCTACGCCGTGATTGGTCAGTCATGTTTAATATCATAATAATAAAATAAAGCCACAAAATTCGTAGTACCACAAGAATCGTCAAGACATGTGATTTTACTAATTATAGTATATATAACTTGGGTAAACTTGCAGTGTAAACAAAAATATTAATTAATAACTAACACCGACGCTAGGGTTGGAGATTATATTAGTGACTTAATCTCGAAGAATGATATAACTGTCAAGTGAGCTGACCAGTATCCAAAATGGAAGCAACCGATAATTATAACCGCAAAGTAAACTAAACAGTGCAAATATCCTGGATATACTTTGATAAGTACTTTCAGTGCACATTTATTGTAAAATAGTGACGCTTGTGATTGGTCGAATAAAAAGTTACCCTGCAGTATCAGATAAACGCCGTAACTGATGGGAGACGCCATTTTCGAGTGTGGGTTTGCATATTGCAGCATACCACCACGAGAGGGAAAAGTCTCAAGATAGTGCAGTGTAGTGCGGGTGTGTTTTTCAAAGGTTTATTTACGTTGGATTAACTTTGATGAACATAAGGTAATAAACAATAAAACCTTTTTTGACCGTATATATTTATTTCTTGTATAGATGTATGTACAATTTTTCTGTTTCTTCTTTATATATTTATTAGGACTCTGAATGTCCTTTATTTTTACTAGTCTAATATAGTTAGGTGTCGTAGGGTAGTAGAGCTTGTTATTTTTATAAAAAATAAAAATAAAAAATAAAAATTCGTTTAAACTTCTTCAAAAAACATGATTTCCATTTAATAAATGTTAGCAACCCCGTGGATTTCACCTGTCAAAGTTACATCTTTCAACTGTTTCCTCCATGGCTAGTGTGATAAATAGTAGCAAAATTACGTGTTGTATTCCATCATTTATTTATTTATTGAAATTTCCTATTTTTATTATTTGAACATTGCGGATTTATCAAGAATTCCAATCAAAATGTATTATTTTATGGTATCGGTTTATCATTAAGATATCTTTTGGCAAAATGGTCAAAATATACAAAAAGTGGTTTGGTCAAATTTTAACGCACGTTAAGACATCAGTTTTATATTTTTTGTCATAATAGCATCATAAAATGTTGAAATATGAACATCATAAAAATTTTCCGATGTTCCGGGACGTCCGTGAAGAGAAATCTAAAGTAAAGCTACACTTTTCCCTGTAACCCTGCTTAAAGTAACCCTGTTTCGAAACTTTTATTTTATTTTAACCTATTTAAAAATATATATCTGCTTAATCAAGTACAAAACTTATTTTCGTCCTCTCAAACTTTATGCAAATTGACATAAAACATTATTTTAAACGTAATTCATTTGCAAAACTTGTAATTTTTTTCGATGTTATGGCAAAATTTACTTGATTTTCACAATGAATATAGTTCCGGTTGGAAAAAGAGGTTGCCAACTTAGAATATTATTTACAATGAATCAATTGACATATCTATCAGTTTACACTACACCACTTTTACGACTTTTACAAACAAGTTTGCAAGTTTTACTTGTCATAGCGAATAATTTTTTCAATTTTTTATAACGTTCAGGACCTTCAAATGAATTGCAAAATGAGATAATGTATAACCCAGGACCAATATACAGTTTTCCTCGAGAAATACTTTTTATCAGGCTACAATTTTTTATAGCTAGGTCATCTTTATTAACATACTAAAAGTCCCAAAGTCTCCCATTCAAAACCTTCAAAAATCTTAGCAGCCATCTTGGGTTTTTTGTTTTTTTGTAAAATTTGTCCATTTTTCCAACACTTATAACATTTTGAGATGTTTTACTGGTTTACCTTGTTGTACCAAGACACAAACAGATAGTTACGAAGGGATCGTTAAAACGAAACTGAACATTTAGATCTCTAGAAACGAAAATTTAGATAGGGAAGTGTAGAAGTAGCTTCAGATGCAACTGTGGCCGTTTCCCAAGCAGACTTTTTTAAAAGTAACAAAAACAAAAAAAGTTTTATGAACATCTTAAAGGGATATTTAGATACAGATGCAGATGTTGACATAGTTCTAACAGCAGTTAACCAGAGTGAATGTTATCATACTGTTATACTTGTTTCTGAATTCTATTCATTCTGAATTCTATCATACTGTTGCAGCTGTTGATGTATGTTAAAATAGTATGGAGCTAACAAAGTACAGAAATTAAATAACTACCGGTATATAATGTATAATAAAGTAACAAACAGGCAAAAACTTGGTGCAAATTTTAATCTAGCAGTATTACAACCTACCGAAAAAGCAGCTAAGTAATATTAAGAGTTTACTTTCTGGTAAAAAATTAGTTTAAATTTTTTTTTTTAAACTACCTATTTTTTCTTCAAGGTGCAGGAATGTTTAGGACGAGATATTTATCCCACCAATTGGGGGTGGGAAAAAAAGGAAAGATGTACCCTATATGTGACCCCAAAAGGACATTTTTAAACAGATATTAACAGACTTTCTTGCAAGAACAATTCGATGAATAGAATGGGTGAGATGGAGGAAATGAAAGATAGTACCGATATGTCATTTGAAATAAAATATTTACGAGTTATCTACAAAAAACCAAGAAAAACGAATTCTAAAATGGCAGTTAAGATTTTTCAGGTTTCCCGGAGTGGGAGACTTTGAGATTTTTAGTATGTTAATAAGGATGGTATGACCTACCTATAAAAAAATTTGTAACTTCTTAAAAATTATTTCTTTGCATTTGTCTAATGGACTTGAGCTATTAGTTTTAGTAAGATATCTCCAACCTTATATTAAAATTTGGAAACTTCTGTTATTCATATCTTTTTTGTCTTCAGTGACAGAATTGTAAACCATAAATGGTCACTTGAAGAAATCGTCCACTGCCCAGTAGTGCAATGTTTGAATCATGTTTCGTTTCGTTATCGTCGTCGATTTGCATGGCTCAACCAACGCAGCGAAATTATCGAGACAGCTTCACTGTTTTACTGTCAGTAACGAGCGATAATTATTCAAGTTTATGAGCTGCAACGCCGAATATACTTAGCATTCGTGTTTGATTAGAGCTGATGTATTGGCAAGAACGTTTCCATAAACAACGGGGCCCAAGTAAGTCATTATACAGTATACATCAGTCATGCGTTGTAGCCAGTATAAGCTTTGAATAATGGATGAATTATGCAATCTGACCATAGCGTATGCTAATAGAGGGAGGCCCTTGATTAATTGCAATTTGATTTTCAGATTATCGGTCATTTGCTATTCATATTTGTATTAAACAAGTCTCCTGTCTCGAACCGGATGGATGGATGAAAGTACATTTCCAGCGTTCCCATCTTTAGCTGGCATGCCTAGGAGGATTTATTTGTTTTTGGGGGAATCAGGATCAAGGGATGTATTATCCCTTTTAATAAAATATCCTTGCAATGTCTGTACCTTATAGTATATTATACCTAATCTAAGTTTTAAATAAAAGAGCAATAATTGGCGACATTAACGTACATTTTAATTGAGACACTTTAAAATGCCTTCAGTTTTCTGATTTTATCAACTCATTCGGTTTTATTTGTATAGTAAAAAAACCAACAAGAAATGAGAACTGTTATTGCTCTCATAACACGTCCTATGCAGTTGACACTAACTTGTCTGACCATAAAGCCATTGTTTTAGAAATAGATAGTGACAAAGAACCACAAAACCCAAATAAAATAAAGTACAAGCCTTTAACCCAGGTAGGTCTGAACACTTCAAAATTCAAAAAGGTCAAAGTAAAAAATGTAAAGTAAAAAAAATGTTCTAAAAAAAAAGATTAAATGGTATAATGATGAGTTACGAGAAACGTGTGAAAATCTATTGTTATCTAAGAAAACAATAAGTATACAAATTTAACAGGCATATAGGGTATTTTGCGTAGGTATAATTTTATTCTATGTTGTGATTGGGGGGAATTTACTTCCGACATGAAACACAGGCCAGTGTTAATATGTAAAGTTAAAAAAATTTTCTAAAAAAAAAAAGATGGAATGGTATAATGATGAGATACGAGAAATGTGTGAAAATCTATTATTATCTAAGAAAACAATAAGTATACAAATTTAACAGGCATATGTGATATAACGTGAAATATAAACATTTTGAAAACGTCTTGGGATTCTAAACGTAAATTCTAAACGTGCAAATAAAAAGAGTATAATTTTAGTGATTTCAAGTACTGCAAATCAAGTACTGCAAATAGAAATAATATAAGTTTTTCCAACATTTCCTTTATCGAGATGGTGATATTTTAAATAATACAAAAAATAATCCGAGCAAAAATGTATATATGATGTAAATATTGACATTATAAAATACGTACAAGGCTTTATTATCATTCCTCTAACAAAATTGGTTAACTCATGTATAAATAATGGAACTTTACCGCGTTGCCTTAAAATATCATAAATAATTCCAGATGAACAACTATCGACCTATATCAATCATACCTGGCATACTCATCATGGAGTATGTCATCACCAGAATAAGTTACATTCGGGGTACCTCAAGGTTCTGTACTTGGGCTCTTATTAGTTATTATATACATTAATGATCTCCCAAACTATGTAAATGACACTTCACTAGTATTGTTCGCTGATGACACTACTCTGATCAATATAAACAACAATGTAAAGAGTTGATTACATTATGTGAGTATTTCACAGGCGCCAGCTTCTGACTGATTCAGAGCGAATAAATTACATCTCGAATCTAAAATACAAACCATGTCATCTACGTTGGGATAAACATATACTAGATTATCTATCTAGTCAAATATCTTAAAGTTGTGTATCTGCTAAGAAACTTAATAGCAAAATTATCTCAAAATATCATGAAAACAGTTTATTTCTCTCTCTTTCAAAGTTTATTCCATTATGCTATACTAACCTGGGAACACGTCTCTCATTTATATGGAATATTTTCACTACAGAGACGTGCTGGGAGAGTAATTTTTAGGTAAGATGTAAGGCAAAAACTTATGGAACTAAAATCTTAACAGTTCCTAATTATTATATTCTTACAGCTCATGTATGTTAAACGAAACGTCAATAAATATATTTCGTTTATTATCGGATTTATTATCGGATTTTGCTGAAAAACAATAGGGTTTTTCCTTTACCAACAAACTATTTTTCTGTCAAATCTTACGTTGTTTGAACTCTTGAGATAGCGTGTCGATGGACAGACAGATATAGTCGATAGACAGACAGACGGACGAATAGACAGACGGACGAACAGACAAAAATTCTGTCTTTGACGAAAATTGTCGATTTTAGTTTTTGTATCAAAATTCGAGTATCGCAGTGAAGTGTTAGAGTAATAAATACTTTTTCAAATAGAAAAAGAAAAGCTGCTTGACATGATGCACAATAATTATTGCTTGAAAGCTCGCTCCACCGAAATATGTACATACAGTTAGCAAACAGCTGATATCTGCTTTAATATGTAAATTTCTATTTGTGGGCTAATAATTAATATAATTATATTTTATCTAAATATTAATCTAAATGACGTAATTATTATATGCAGCATCCTTCGTATTAAAGTGGGTGGTCCAAACGCATACTAAATGAGACTGTACGAAGTGTGTTTAAGTACTAGGGGCAGAAGGATGGAGGGAAATCGTTAACACTCCTAGAGCGTATATATAGATCGTGTATATAGCGTATATATAGATTGAGATTTTATAGAAAAAAATCTCAAACACGTCGATTTTTGTTGTCCAATTCTCACATACAGGAGTTATTTTCGATGGTTCATCCACAACCCCCTATCCCCCACCAACCCGAACTTTAAAATGTTAAATAGCACGATACCCCTTATTTCAAAGGATTTTTTATGCTGAATACAGCAAAAAGAGAAATTTTATTTTGGATTATAAATAACGAAGATATTCGATAAATTAATTTCGACCATTTCCCATGGTTATCTATGTTTTGGTGGTGAGTCAAATTTATCAAAAATTTGGGCAAACTGGATCCGTAAAAGATGTTCAAAGACCAGGTCGACCTAAAACATTAAATGACGATGAACGTCTTCATGTAATGCTGAGTTTAACCGAAAATCCAACAAAAATCGACGTGTTTAATATTTTTTTCAAAATCATTGCTAAGTTTTATGCATTTTATTCCAAACTTTTGGGACATACGGTATATATTTGGAGATTTCCGTGGTTGTAAAAAATTGTTAAGTATTAGTATTATATCTTAATTTATTATTAATATGTTTTAATATATATATATATATATATATATATATATATATATATATATATATATATATATATATATATATATATATATATATATATATATATATATTATATATATATATATATATATATATATATATATATATATATATATATATATATATATATATATATATATATATATATATATATATATATATATATATATATATATATATATATATATATATATATATATATATATATATAATATATATATATATATATATATATATATATATATATATATATATATATATATATATATATATATATATATATATATATATATATATATATATATATATATATATATATATATATATATTATATATATATATATATATATATATATATATATATATATATATATATACATATATATATATATATATATATATATATATACATATATATAATATATATATATATATATATTATATATATATATATATATATATATATATATATATATACATATATATATATACATATATATACATATATATATATATATATATATATATATATATATATATATACATATATATATATATATATATATATATATATATATATATATATATATATATATATATATATACATATATATATATATATATATATATATATATATATATATATATATATATACATATATATATATATATATATATATATATATATATATATATATAATATATATATATATATATATATATATATTATTTATGCGGGTTACCTACATAGAATTGCTTTGCGTAGGTATAATTTTATTCTATGTTGTGATTGGGGGGAATTTACTTCCGACATGAAACACAGGCCAGTGCACCACATGCATATTTTCAGCCGAAATATGAAGGCACATCGCGGCATCCTTTCAACAAATGCTCGGTTAACACCAAATGTTGTGTGTATAGATAATTGGACAAGTAGCAAAAAATTGCGGAACTTTAATAGACTGACGTTTACACGGCGCCTTAATTTGGCGCCCACCCTATGATGCTATCAAGAGAACACGGTTTTGTAATATATGGTGTTTAAAAGAAACATTCCACATTATATACCTACGGAATATGTTAGAAAATAATACCGACCTAGCTATCTGCCTTGCTAAATATTTTAGTCAACAAACTACAAATAAATAATACCTAGTATATAGGATATAGGTACCTACCTAACCAATGATATATTATGTGATATAACGATATCCAGATATAATCAGTATCATAATCATGAAACTGAATAAAGGATACCTAAAATACGAAACAGTAGGTAACATATCCAGTAGGCACACCTCTACCTGTATACGTAATCTACCAGATATTCATAGATAATGAGGGAACAGGTACCTGATAAAGATACAAATAACGTCATTCGGTCATTGATACAAGTAAGTAGACAAATAGTTATCTATAGGAAATCGGCAGTAAATCAATAATATCAATGATATGTGAATATGTGAATAAGTCTCTGATTATATGTATTTTCGTTCTGACGTAATTACTTTAATTTTAAACTTTATTGCTTTCTACTTTATAAATTAATAGGCTTCTTTTACTCAACGACTAACGACTATTTACCTACCTACCACGTATACATGCACCACTTTGCTCGAACTAAGTAGGTTCGAACTAATAAGTTCGGTCATGTACTTACTATAATACGATTGCTAGTTCGAACTAATTTTAATACTAATTTTGTTGGTTCGATCTTAGTGAGCACAAGCTAAATATTTACGCTAGCGCTTTTAGTTCGGTTCCAAACGTCATGTAAACGTTTAGCTCGTTTTTAATTTGAACCAAAAAGGGCCAACTTTTAGGTGAAAACGTTACAATACAAAAGTTACAAAAGCAGAAGTTGATGGTTATCTTCAGTTAAGTAAAAGGGACCTGATTTGACGCATTAGTTCGAATTAAACAGTGCATGTATACGTGGTAAATGTCTTTTACACAATGGCCAATGGCAGTAAGGGCATTACATCAGCGGCATTAGGCCAAGAAGACTAGAACAATGAACCGAGCTCGCGTAAAATAGGTACCGAGAGAATGGCACAAATGACGTCGAAATACGCTAGGGGATCAGCAGCGCCCTACCTAGTTTCAGGAGTCTCCGTTAGCTTCCCTTGGCCTTCGTGTAGCCGACGCTTCCCAGCCAATGTGCTTTCTCAGATTAAGGCACAGTGCATTACTCTGTGGTTAAGGTGCAATTATGCGCAGTAGCGCTTTGCGCAGGTAAGTTTATCATTCGAGGTATTTTATGCCGCCCGGAAACGCGAGCTCGGTCTCCTTGTTCTAGTCTTCTTGCATTAGGCAATCTACTGTTTTCGTCGCTGGCGACATCTACTGGGATATTGTCTATCTATGATTTTTTTACATAAATATATGTGAAGCGGCGTGTTTTCGTTTATCTCCCAGTACCTAGATGGCACTGTAAGTGACCTAATTATTTAAATCAACAAATTAAGATTTCCCATTTAAACGTATCCAATTAAAATGAATCTACTCTTAATTAGAGTCATTAAAATGTATAATTCTTATAATTTTAGAATTTTGTATTTATTTTAAATTAAAAAAATATCATGTCTATAGGGGCATCTAGAAGTGACAGTACGAAGCCCAAAGTGTATTACAGTTTTCTCTTTGTCATATTAAAATTTTTAAAAAACTTTGAAGACATAGGTATTATATTATTTTTATTAGTAAATTACATGAGTTAAAAATCAGAAGTTCATGATCCATAGACCAATAATGATTATCTACAGCAATTATGGGAAATTTATTTCTAATAATTATTAATAGTCGTAGAAACCTGTAATTGTACAAATCTGGTGTCTGTCCGGCGTCCATTTTTCCATAGAATTTGACAACCCGTTGCTGTCAAAAAATGACATCAACGATGAAAGAATGAAAACTGTGTGTTTATGTGCCAAAAATGTTTAATGGAAAATAGACATAAATTAATTAGCCCATTATATTTTACCAGCCGTCATGAGTGACCAAAACAGACCTTGTTCCAACGAAGCCATGAAAAAAATTATCGGGAATATGACTGCAGAAATGCAGAACATAGACGGTCAATATATTCCTCTTGCATTTACTCCTCCACCAGCAAACACAGAGGCACTAAACTGGAGTCAGCAGCCCAACGGTTATATACATCATTACACTGTACACACTGCAGAACCGCAGATGGGTCATGCCTCAATGGAGCAATATCCTCAACAACCGTACAATTTTATTCCGCCAGCACCCCACAGCTATGATCCCAATGCTTATAAAAAGAATGCCAATAGTGTTGCTGATTATATCATGTATAAGTCAATGCATAATGGCGCTGCAGATATTGGTTTCTTCGATAGGGATTATAGGTTGCTTTTGCCTCAAAATATACCGAGGCAGATGGTTAGTAGTGCCCCAGACCACCACGTTCTGCACCAGCATCCGGAACCTGCACCACACTCTTCAAAGCGCACTCACTTGATTGAAAATCTAGTAGGTAACTGGATAGTTCCGAACAATAGTGGCACATATTCACCCTTTGGAAATGCCGAGACCTACAAGCCAGGCGTTTTTGATCTGCAGCCAGAAGCTAATGTGAACTGTGTACATCAACTGATGGACGACCCAAA
Organism: Tetropium fuscum; assembly: GCA_964058915.1. NCBI lineage: Eukaryota > Metazoa > Arthropoda > Insecta > Coleoptera > Cerambycidae > Tetropium > Tetropium fuscum. Next base: position 2,672 of record CAXKVY010006517.1, on the reverse strand, counting down.
GTTTATGACTCCGATGGAGCAGCCATTAGAAGATATTCAATTCCAATTCAATCGCGATAATAGGAAGCCGAGAATGGTAGCAGAGGTGAAACCGATGCGCCCAAGCTACTCAGATGTTTTAACAAAACCAGTACCGCCAACCTCAAGCAAACCTTTAAAAAGCGACGCAAAAGAAGGCAAGCCCAAAAAAGAAAGCAAGAAAAACTCTAAGAACGATAAGTCCCAGAAAGTAACTAACACTTTAAATCGTAGCAATACTAATAATGACATTAAGGATATAATCGCTGAAAAAAATTCTACACACATAAAAAATGACAAAACAAAAGTATCCAAGGCAGGTAATCTGAGCAGAAAATGGGCGTCTCTAGATAACATCTCCAATCCGCAAATCAACAAAGTTGATGAATCGCGGAAGAAAAAGAACGAAGAGAATGGTTATAACAAACACTTTTCAAAACCTAGCTCTAGGAAACTAAACAAAACCGTAAATGATATTGCAGACTTGGACGCTGAGAATATTAAAAGTGAGACTCTGAACACTACTAAAAACGGGCTGAAAAAAATCAACAAGCCAGTTATCAGGCCAAAGTCCAATGATTCGTTCGGAAGTAATGACAGACCACCTGGAAAGAGGAACCAAAGGTCTAGAAAGAGAGAAAATCATGTACCGTTTGGTAAGATAAAAGTGTTTACATACACTAGCTTTTGATATCCATTGTTCCTTAGTATTCGATTCCTTATCGACTTAGTTCCTAAGTCGATATTTCTAAGGTCCTTATTCTTTGAAAATGTACTGAAGCTGAATGTAAATCCATGAATACTATTAATATTACATTTGTTATTATGAAAAAACCTCGAAAAATAACACTATATCAAAATGTGGGTACCGCAGATATTATTACAGGGTGCCGGTGGTGCAAGATAATGAACTGTTTTTGATTATCAAGGTCATTGATGTCATTATTTAACTGAATATGAGGGATCTTAAGATATTTAAATCACAATATCAATGCATAAGACATACTATTTAGTTGGCTTACGAGCTATTGATTCGGCTTTATTTCTACTTTCCTGAAATTAATATGTTTATTGATTCTATTGTATTCATAATTTTCTTGAATAATCAGTGATATTACTTGTTTCTTTTAGGAATAGTTGGTCAAAAATTGAAGCAGTATACAAAAGGCTGGTGGAAGATATTTACAGTTTTCATCCTATGGCTTTTTCACTTGATCTCTGATATATGTAGCTTGAGTCTGCATATTAGTCGTGATATGTAAGTAGGAAATGTAATAGCTATTTATAATACAAGTGTGAAAAGCACATGTTTAAGGGACACGTATATCAGTTCGCTGAACGAGCGAAGGGAGTTCTGCTATCCATATGATGATTGCCTTAAACATGATTTTCAAACATATAATAGCTTTCTCACTCATGTTTTAAAAGTACTTAATACTTTAGACGTGAGTGAGAAAAATTATATTAACTTATTAATCAACTGACATAATCACCACTTGAACTAAAAACTACCGGGAAACTTGAACTAATAGATGGCACTAATATTAAGATATGAGGGTAATAATATAAATATATGTCAGATAAATGTGTGATAGAGATAAATATATATATAAATAAATAATATCTCAGATATACAAGGGAAAACTCAACTGTCACCATTATGATGAGAATAAAAACATCCTGTTTTTTTTTTGACAAATTGGCTGTTTTAAATATAGACGAAAAGGTATAGTGGTAGATAAAAAAATTAAAGTTCGGTATAAACGTTGCACGATTCTTGGTTTGCTCCAATCAGGTCCTGTTTTTTCAGGGCTACCAACTCATGGTCCTGGCTGTGTCTACACTGGGTCCTATTCCTCCAATCGAGTTGCTCGATTTTACAGCGGATTCGTTTGTTTGTGTGGATGTGGGAGAAATTTAAGGGTAGAAGAAAGCCCAAACTGCCGGAGGACAACCACAATTTCACTCACAACGGACTGCAGCATAATATCAACATGCCCACTACTGGGGACGAGGCGATGAAACGACTACTGGCGTGCAAGGGAAAGGATCCGTATAGTATATTGGGCGTTACGCCTACTTGTACAGATGACGATATTAAGAGGTACTATAAGAGACAGGCTTTCTTGGTACATCCTGATAAAAATAATCAGCCGGGAGCAGAGGAGGCGTTTAAAATATTAGTACATGCTTTCGATATGATCGGCGAACCGGAACGAAGGGCATCTTATGATAGAGGTAAGGTCCTAAATACATTCATATCATTATCATTATATCATATTGTAATTTGTTTCTGTGAAGCCCGTTAAAATGTTCATGTTCAAAAATCATTTCCAATCTCAAATTTTAGCTTAATTTATTGTTTTGGACAATGGCAAAATTGTGAAATTCCACTGAGCATTTTCCACTTAAGTCTAGGAGGTAGTTATATCTTATTTTATATAATAATATACGAGGATTGATCATTAAGTTCCAGGACTTTTTGAATTGCTTGGCAACGGAGCGCAGGGCGGATGTTGAAGGGGACAATGTCGAATGATTTATAATATTTTTATATAAAGTTTATAAGCATTAGTCCTGGAACTTTTTGATCACCCCTCGTATATAACTAATTATTTTTCCAGCTGTCAGACAGGCTTAAGATCTATGAAAGT
>CAXKVY010006516.1:0-13500 GCA_964058915.1 Tetropium fuscum | reverse complement strand
GACAAATGAGAATATGTTCTACATATACATTTTAAGGATATCTACATGGGTTCTAGGGTTTGTGCATCTACTTAATAAATATAATATTTTAATTAAGAAAGTACTTACTTCTCGCTTTTAATGAACTAGTTCATGTATCCTACGGTAGTGAATTATAAGTTTCAGTAACATAATATCTCGGACGTTTTATTTTTTTCATATTTTATTGATCAAGAATGATATTTTAATGCCACACGATAACCATTACAGGCGGAAGTTTATAATGAGTCGTGCAATGATACAAGTATTTAAAGTAGGAAGAAGATCAAATAACTTACAATAAAATTACGTAAATTTCATTACTGAAAACAGTTAACAATCACAAAAACAGTTTCAGGAATTTTTATTATTTGGCCGAACAGGATGCTTTTATCTATATTAAATAGTTAATTTCAAAGTCAAGTACGCTATAATTGGAGAGAAGTCCGATTTTTGCTCATTATGTTAATATTATTATCAGATAGGATGTCAATTTCCGCATGATTATCTATATATTTTATTATGCTCCACACGTGTGCTGAAAAGTAAGGCAAATCCTTGGACTTCATACTTTATCTCTATATAGCATAAAAAATATTATAAGTAGTAATACTATAAGAAGCACCAGTAAATGAACGGCCAAGGGAATTGTCACTGTTATATATAACAAAAAATATTTACGTTAACTAAATTTCTATGTGATGCTGAAATAATTATATAATAATTTATTGCAAAAACAAACGAAATACATGTATGTATTATGACTAATAAATAATTCTTGTAGATTAGTTATATTTATTCATTTCTTTACATTCGTAACTTGCTATGTATATACGTACTATGTGTTTGTTCGTGTAAAATCTTGCGACTGAATTTTACAGCAGTTGTCCTCAACCGATTGAGCTGAAATTTTGCATATACGTTTAGTTTGGATGACAATGTATGTTTAGCTATAGTAACGTCATTCTAAATCCAATATGGCGGACATTATTTCTTATGCACTTGATATGGGTATCAAATGAAAGGGTTTGCTGAGAAGAATACGAAAATAAAATTACGTCCCTCTAAATTCAATATACCGGACTTCCAAAGATGGTGGACTATGTTTCTTTATGCACTCTCATGATATGGATATCAAATGAATGGATATGAAATAAAACAAGATGGCCGCTATATCAATTTAAAGAGTTATAACTCGGCCATGTTGCACGTTGGTGGTGCTCGAATAAATGTTGTAAATGTTTAAAGAATAAAGTTTGAATAAATGTTTAAAGTAATTTTCTTTTTTTTTAGAGATTATTAATAAAAGCTTGTTTTTAAAAATGATTTCTTCCTATTAATTTATTTGTACTAGATTTGTCCCAGAATTACTTTTGGGAGAACCCAATTAATGTGTGTTAGACGTTAATAACATTTAAAACCCTGGAGAAATATTATACGCGTTTGGTATGCGATGTACACGGAAAAAACAGTTAGCAGAATAATATTTTTTGTGACATTTGTGACTATACCACTTATTTAGCGCGTGCGCAGCAGAAAAACGGCGTGACGGGAAGGCGTTGATTCTCGTTGATTTATTATTCTCGGATATTAGTATTATTAGCATTGCTAATAATATTAACTTAATAACAATATATGTCAATGATATTGGAATTTGCCGTGGTACTTATAATAAACAATTTATTTGAATTCACTGATAGTAAAACTACCAATTAAGAGGAAATGCTGGATTTTAGTTTAACTGGGACTGAAGAAAAGTAGAAGCACCTAAAGAAGTATTCTTTACGAGGGGAAATGGAATACGACGTAGTACATTTCAAACTTCTTCTCTCTCTCTTTTCAGTTTCTTAAAGGTGTCGATAATTGAAATTGTAATTTCTCGTAGTGTAATTTCTCTGTTATAATTAAAGGAAAAGAAGTAAGCTGTATAATACCACTCTTGGTTAGGACAAATAATGAGTACGTTAAATTGCACGTTAACAATTTTCAACGAGTGGAGAAACATTATTTTATAAAGGATACGCGAAAACAGTTTTTGACCTCAGATTTCAACATATCTATCAATAATGTATAAAATCCAGGGGACAGGTAAATTATAGCGATAGGATCACATTATTACCCCTTGGAGTACATTCAATAGCGATTTAAAGTGGGCAATAAAAGTTTGCCTAAGCTAGCTCAACTCCGAATAAAAATAAAAATAAAATTCAAATTAAATTAATGAGTTCGGTAATTACCATGTACGCCACTGACTATCTGCAACTAAGTCAGATAGTCCCCAAATTTACCTGGGTATCGAATACACTCTGGCACTTTCTTTAATATTTGGGGAAAAGAAAAATAATACACACAGTATACTTACTACTAGGTTTACTTTACAATTGGAAATTTAAAAATGGTGATACATAACAAAAATTATTCAAAATTACATAAAAATACCTGGAAACACAGCATAAAATAAATAAACAGCTTATAAAGAATGTTTATATGTCAAAGTGTACGATGACCTTTCCGCAAACTATATATACAAAAATAGTGAGGCAATGTCTACCTAAATAGGTTGCTTCAGCGGGAGCAACCAGAAAATCACTCAACTTTTAACATAATGAAAACCACTGGTATGCAATTCACGCGTTCAGCTAACAGGAAGCGCAGAGGAAATTAGACCATAGATCTGCGGACCTAGGCTAGCGTCACAGAACTGCCAAAGTTCAACTCACAAAATAATAAGGCGACACAGACATACACTAAGTAAAATATTTGTGGTAAAGATCTATGACAAAGAATTTATAAAATGCGCTGTGGCAATATTGATGTAATCGACTAATGAAAGTAATATGCCGACCTGAATTTCTAAACACATGCAAAAGGGAACGCGTAGTCACTGTTTAAAATCAATTTTATCCGTCAAATATAGGTACCTACAATAAATTTCAGATTTTCAAATTGTTAACTACTAAAAGTGTATGTAACAACATATCTCTACCTATTGCATGGGTTCTACCTATTGCATTGCAAGCTTCCTCTGAATGTCACTGTTTTTAACTTTCTGAAGGCGGAAGGCCCCAATATGCAACCCACGCGCGACTAGCTTATTGCTAGCGACTTAGCGACTAGCGACTTAGAATTTTGTAACTATTTTTCCCGGACTCTCCGGATCTATATGAAGGGGGGTAGGCAATTAAAAAAATTATTGTTCCGAAAAAGTTTGCCCCACCTACTAATCGACAAATCCTTGCATTTACGACAAAAGTCATAATCAGACAATTCGTAGCGCTCGAAGCGCCCTCTACGCTGTTGTCGTAAATTTATCGGGAGCCGAGGAAATAGAAAAATAATTTTTGCACCTGTTTTCCTATCCTATTCAAGCGAAGCTTGAAAAATATAGAAAAATGTGCACTCGCAGCAATCAGGGGGGGGGCGGGCTTAAAACACATGCAAAATGCAGGTAGATGATCTTGTCACAATATCATAGGGAAAATTTCCCTTTCGCCTATACTAATAGATTGTACATAGAAGCTTTTTGTGTCGAAAGCAATCTTACATCTATTTAACTTTTCGTCTATTAAGGAATATTTCACGTAGTTATAGTACCTAAATGCGAAAGTAATATTGGAAATGGTTTCAATACACAAGTCATAAGATTTTGAGAGTTTAGAGATATTCTTAAATTCGACACTAATAATTATTATTTTTTAACGCAATCCGCACAAAAAATATCGCTGACGAAACAGCTGCTCACAAAAAAGTACAAAATAACGATCAGATCAATAATGTTTACCCATCAGAGTAGATTGCCATGTCCAGCGATAATTCCCCACTTCAATAATTAATGTAGCATTAGGAAATCTTAACTTTAATTTGTCAGATAGTACCTGCCTGCCATTTAGATTTCACGATTTATTTAAGAAGACATTTAGAAATTGGAGAACTTAGGAACTTTTCATATACAATTATTAATAATATATTATTTAATCAATCCAAATTGATCTTTACTTCACTAATTGCTTTACTATTTAGGTCAGACAGTGAACTTCTAAGTGCATTTGAACTTCTAAGTGCATATCTCTACATTAAGAATTGTATCATAGTTTAGATATATAATGTAACACTTATTATATGAAAACTGCTGATGAGGATTTATTAAATTCACAGAAATAATAAGATAGATAAGATGTTCTTGAGACCAATTTAGCAAAATGAACAATTTTCTTGCGACATGAAATACCTATCCATTAAAAGTGTAAATAAAATTAATTTAAAAGCAATTTTACAGAGTTAATCTGCCATTTGATATGGTTTCGTTGGAATTCCCATTTTAAAATAAAATCGGACTGTAATAAAAAGCGGATTTGTCCTTATTCGACATAGCCCGCCTAAAATTTCTTGTTCATCTGCATATACAGCTAAACGGGTACAGCAAGCAAGTGTTTTTAAGGAAGTTAAGCTGTTGTTTATGGTCGACTTACATTAGGAAGACAAGGATCATTCCTTGTATTTGCCAATATAAGTAAGTAATATTTATTTTAAAATTCGTCCGAAAATTTTAACAAGTATTTTATTCGAATGTATATAGAAATGAATGCTAGAGAGTTTCGAAGAGTTCAGTTCATACACGTATCTAAATATATATATTTATATAGTTTATTGATATAGAATCCATATAAAATATTACAATGACGAAATTGCATAAAAACTAAGTTGCGATTTATTTTCACATTTTGTAGCTATAATTTTTATTTTTTCAAATGTTTTTATCATTAATCTTTAAGTTATTCTATTTTACCATTTCAAACCTAGAGGAGTATCGTCAGATTTATTCCTCATTAATACTTGTATATGTGATCCTCAGAAGCAAACTATATTGTCAAAAAATTACGAAATTGTCTTAAAAATGTCAAGTCAATGCACTTACTATGATCTTTCATTTGCCATTTTCAATTTATTTTTATCTTTTTTCGTTAAAAAAGACATTTTTAAAATATGTTAAGTCACGCCATAGCCTAGAGCAAAACTCGATTATACAAAACGTAATGCAACTTCCCAATATGTTGTCCTCAGTCTGATAAAAACGGCCAGTGTGCACGTGACATTGAACAGAAGAGCATAACAGCAACGTTTTATAATTGTTATTATAAAAGTTAGTGTTATTAAATAAGTGTGGTGAATAGCGTTTTCTTATTTATATAAGAAGGATGATGCATTCAAGGCCTGCTAAAATATTTTAACCTGTTATATTGTGATAATTGCCATAAGTGATAATTGCAATAATTGAAAGACGTGGATATTCAAGAAAACCGAACTATCTTACAAAAGCAATATGATCAACATCTGGAAGATACCAGTAATCGTTATAAGATCAGGTCACAAAACAAGAACTGTTCAAAAAGGAGCAAGTTTGAAGAAATAGTCATGATCGACATAGAGAAATATTTACCCACGCCAGAACTTCTCTCTTTTCTTAGAACTTACATCTCTTTTCGCTTTCAAAGTTTTGACTACTTAAAACTTGAACAGATAACTGAGTAATTTATGACTCAACATTACAAAAGTCATCCTGCATGATATGGGATGAAAGTGTAGCTGGACGTGAGGGAAACGAGGTAGCATCTTTTTTAACCAAATGAGTGGAAATATGCGATTTTTTTATTTGGTCAGATAACTGTCCCTCACAAAATCCAAATTCAATAATCGTAATGTGTTGTCTTTGGATATTGAAGATAAAACCTAATATAAACACAATTAGCCATAAGTTCCTTGCCAGAGGTCACACATATTTGGAGGCTGACGCAATTCACTCGATAATAGAGAGGGAAAGAAAAAAGGGGAAAAAGTTCCTCAGTTCATCCATGGGATTGGATCATGGTATGGAAACCAAACATTTTTTTTGAATTTCAAAGACCTATGTGAGGGACATTCGTCGTCACTTGTTACGAAAAAGAAAAATGAGTATGGGGATGATTTCCTTATCATAAGTGGAACATTTTCAGGTAAAGTAGAAACTCCTGGTATTGTTTTTGATAAGACGTATTCTAAAGAAAATTTTAAATAACTGGATGTCAACAGCCTGGCCAACTGTTTATATGCCCAATCAGAGAAAATTAGAGGCGGTTATAGACTTATTATTACGAAAAAATACAACCAATTACATAAAATATTACAGTGTGTGTACCGAAAGCGTTCAACAATTTTTATATCAATCTTGCACACGGAGATAACAATTGGGAAGACAGTGATTGAAGAAATACATGGTGAATAACATGCCGCCTTTAAAAAAACTTTTGTGCTTTTTCCAAATAAAAGTTTCATGAACAACATTGTTTGCCATTAGTTTTTTTCCTTTACTGTTTTAAGATTTCAGTCAATCCAAATAATATACTTTATTGTCATTTAAAAAAAATATTTGTACTTTTTTTTTAACAAATATTTAGTTTGACAGACTGAATTATGGTTATGGAGTGATTTGCATAATTCAATAACAAAAACTTTCAAACGCCTCTCCTCCAAGATGCTAATTTCGGACTTTGTTTGCCTCTGATGTACAGAACATAGTTTGCCTCTGATGTACAGATATATATATATATTACAACTTCTTTCGATATTGATTTATAAGTAGAACAAAAGTAAGAATTGGTAATGCAATATTCGTGAAAGACACATTGACTTCCGTTGCTTACTGTACTCGTTTAGCTGTATACAAATGCAAATTAACAACAAATTTTAGACAGGCACTATGTCGAGACTGGACTATTCCCCACGACTGGTGCAAGCGATGTAAGGTGAAAATCAACGCAGAGAAGAGCCAAGCAATGCTATTACGGAAGAATCGCAAGCAGAGGCCAACAGGATACGTCTCCATGAACGGCGTGCACATCCAGTGGGAGAACAACGTCAAGTACCTAGGCGTGAACCTGGATCGAGCCCTGACATGGAAGGTCCATATAAATTGCAAAATTCATCCGAGCCTTGGTGTACCCAATGTTAGCCGGCTACAAGAGGCTGAGCCTGAAGAATAAGACGACCCTCATCAAGACCGTCTTACGCCCGCAGCTAACCTAGACATCTACCGCATGGGGATGCGCAGCGAAGAAGCACAAGAGGATCCAAGCAGTGGAAAACATAGCGCTTGCGGACTGCAGTAGGTACCCCTTGGTATGTAACCAATGAGGTCATCTGAAGGGATCTGAAGTACAAGACGGCTACGGAGATGGTCGAGGACAATGCTAAGAAGCTCTATGCCATCATAGAGGATCCGCTGATCCGGCTGGCCACGGACTACGATCCAGAGGAAGCCTGACCTCACAAGCGGTTAAACGCCCAGATCGTGGACAACGGGCAAGTATAATATAAACATGATCTTATGTTTCAGCACGACTGATGCGAGAAATAGCAGGCGACATAGAAGAAAATAACAGGACCAAAGAAAACGGATCGAGAAGACACTAAAACAGCCCAATCCAGTGGACGGCGAGCCTTACATAGATATTAGGGGTAAAGAGCGATGGTATATATATATATATATATATATATATATATATATATATATATATATATATATATATATATATATATATATATATATATATATATATATATATATATATATATATATATATATATATATATATATATATATATATATATATATATATATATATATATATATATATATATATATATATATATATATATATATATATATATATATATATATATATATATATATATATATATATATATATATAAATATACCTATATATATATATATATATATATATATATATATATATATATATATATATATATATATATATATATATATATATATATATATATATATATATATATATATACATATATTTTCTGTACAAGTCGAAAGTCGAGATCCGAATCGGATCACGATTTGTTTCTATGTGTATATATTTTTTTTTCAATTAATCTAGGTGTGGGTGGTCTGTACGTAAATTTTAGCCCGGATCTCCTTTTCATCATTTTTATCAATTTTTATACACGAGTAGTTAAACCATACGCACTGAGGAGGGCGTTGCAGTGCATATCTTGTATATAATAATTTATCGACAAGACGAGATCCTGTATATTCGGCAACGTCGCCTCACAAATCCGTAACACAGACATAAACGGTTTATTCATTTTAAATATATTAAGTTAGTCTGCTTGGCAGTAAATCTAATATTTTCAGAGTCAATGCATGGGATGAATTCTTGCGTTCCATATATTAGAAGAAAATTGTCACAGTATAAGACTATCCTAAATTATTCTTCAAAATTCCACATCTGATAATACCTATTTCATGAACTAGTAAAGCGTAAAATAGAAAAACTTCTTACCAACATAAGGCAGAAGAAAGATTCTTTATTTGTATATTTCAAATATATCTAATTATCATAGAATGTGTAGGTTTATGTCTCAACTCAAAACCAACATACTAATACAATAGAATAAAAAGTATCAAACATTTCAGCATAACGTGAAAATATATTGAAAAGTAGCAGCTACAAAATATGCTCTAAATATTTTTTTGGAAAATGTCCTGAAAAATATTCAGTTTTAACTTTCATGTCACCCTTCATTATAAAGCATAAAGCAAAAAACTGTGTCTCTTCTTCTTCTTCAAAGTTACCTTTTCAATAAATATATTGAATAGGTAATTATAGGGAACATCAATATAAATATATTGATCTTTTCATCAATCTAAATATTGTGTAGGTAAATGTTATCATATTGTGAATGTCTTGCTTGGCAATACCTAAAGAATGTTTCTGCAATTGCATATGAGCAAACAATAATTTAAAAATAGAATTCCGTGTCGCAAAAGGCAAAAAACAGAAACATGGTAGGATCAGTGTCTTTCCATGAAATTTGAACTAGAAATAGATCTTGCTAACTCAAAAGTACTAAAGTAAAATTTTGGAAAAGTGGAAAAAAAATACTTTGGGAATCGGTGAAAATAAAAAAAATATGTGATATGATGTGTGATAAGTGTGATATGAATGTCGACTAAAAGCTAGTGACATGTTGGTTCTAAAATATAGTTGTTTGCATCAAGGATTTTAGCAAATGCCGAAAAACTGCCCAACCATGTATATCTTCTCGTTCATTTCTGAAATTGCCGAGCTAAAAAATCTAGAAAAATTGTATGGCTATGTACTGCGATATAAAGTTTACAGAAAAACTATTTCGGTTTTCTAGCAAAAATATTCTGACGAAAATTTTGGAAATTCGATTTTTTTTACATGTTACATAAACACTAAGCTGGTATCGCACTCGAACTGAAAATATATAGTTTTGCTATATTTGCACCACTGGGCATTGAGAAAAGCTGAAAAATTCTCCAAAAATGTATGCCCCCCACCCCTCATTATATGTGAAATTGCTGAGCCGAAAATTCTAGGAAAGTGTATAATGTATGGCAAAGCAAAAATAATAGTAAAATTATTTGGTTTTCATACAACTAAATTTAAACAAATAGAAAATAATGAGTTTTGTTCCTAATTTGTCTTGACTAAATGGCTATTTGAGTTATATGATACAGTTTGATAAAATAAGAAATAAAAAATATATTCTAGTTTTTATTGAATATCGTTTCAATGAAAATGTTCTACTCTATATATTAAAATAAAAAAATGGCATTGTTACAAATTCTTATAAGTGTTATACACGAATGTTTTAATTTGTATCTAGTTCTTTTCTCTAAATAAATCTAAATGATCTTCTCGAATCTTCAAGCATTCTGCTTTTTTGGGGAGAATTTTGGATTTAATGTGAGTTTTGAAAATTTTCAACATAATGGACTTCTGCTCTTGGTTCCACGATCCACGGCAATTTCTTTTTTTGGCTTCTATCTTAGTCCTTTTCCTTTTTTTGCTTAATGGTTCTGTAATTAATAGAACATGAGATTTTTTTATTATCATTTTAAGATTAAATTCGTTATCATGTAAGATAATAGGAGAAGAATATTTTATTTTGGCGTATGCGCGTGATGATTAAAAATGTATGTAACTCCATAAAAATAAATTTTGAAATTGCTGTCAAATCATTATACATAAAGTTCGATGCATATTCGTGTATAAGAATAAATCATGTTTAAGCACTTCATGTATATAATGTAATAAACTTCATGCACAATTATTTTACAATAATTTCAACATTTATTTTTTTGGAGTTGAATGCATTTTTAATAATCACATACACACCAAAATAAAATGATTCTTCTTTACCTTCTTCCGATTCCGAATTACCAGACTTCTGATCTTTGTTTTCGGGAACTTGTACAATATTATTAACAGAGACAATAATAATAAAATATTTGGATCATCTGGTTGACTACGTACAATTGTTGGTTTATTTGATGCAACTGGACTTGGTTCATCTGACTCATCTCCCTCGGATTCTAATAATGAACAATCAAAAATGAGAAAAACTGGGTGGTTAAAAAACGGTCAGTGTTATTAATGTTACTGTTGCTATAACTGCTGTTATTATTGTTATTATTCGAAAGGGACATTACGTAAAGTAATATCCCTTTCAGTACGTAAAGGTATTACGTAAAGTAGTACGTAAAGGTAGATACATTGAACAAATATCCAACATAGTTCATTTAGGCAATTACTACTCGAGAGATTTTGCCCTTTATTTTTTTAAAACTGGTGGTAATAATTGTTACCGTTTATATTTTCCTTGAAAGATTGTCGAATTCCATGATTCCAATTATACGTCGATTTCATCAAGGGTTTTGGCCTGGTTTTCGCTGCCGACTCCCCTTTCCATCATTAAAAGTAGTTTTGCAGTTTAAAAAGTTGAAATTTATTTTTCGATTTATATAATTAGAAGAAACAAAGTGACACGTGAGGAGCAAGAGAAGTGATACTGAGTATTTAGTTTTTGAGACAATGAATAATATTAGTAAAATTTAATGTATTGTTAGTATTTTAGTACTCTCAGTTTTAAATAAAATTTTGTTAAATTCTTTATATGCCACTTGTTTACGAAATCCATACATATCCATACTGATAGCATAAACAACCTCCTAAATTGATATTATTGTGTATAATACACCAGCAATATTGAAACATGTTTTAATTTAATAGCTGTATAAAATTATTATATGAATATAATCTTTAAAAAAACGTAAACATATATTATGTATTATTATTTACTTGTTAAAATAAGATATTGCATGAAATAAGGAGAGTGAAAGTGAAATAGAATAGCTATTTATGTAACCAGCAGTGTGTAATGAGCAGATTTCTGCGGAACGAGCGCTAGCGAGTCCCGCAAAAGGATGCGAGTTACACAAAATAGTGTTTCCCAACGTGTTCCATACAAGATTTTTTATAATTTTCTTCTCTGTGCCTTAACGTTAAAAACTTGATACTTAGTTTATTTTGAATTTTAATTAATTTTATCGCATTTGTGTTCTTGCTCTAGCAGCTATTTCGTTTATTTCGCCTTCGTTTCAATTGCTATTAATTTCGGGTTTTGCCTTGCATTTCGTAAATTAACCTGCAATAATACTTATGATAATTCATTTAAAGGGTTTAGATTATTTCGCTTTGTAAACTTAAGACGGATTGTCGTTTTGTTTTCTCTGTAAATTAAACAACAAATCTTCGTTTTTATTTGTCCTTAATCCGCTTAGCCGGGGGATTATTATTTAAGATTTTAGTGACCGTAAGCAGCCTGCCTTACCCTTAGTGTTTTTGAAGTAAAAGCCGGCGTAGGTAAGAATAGTATTTTTCCACAAACCGAACTTATTTTGTATCGCAACGGCCTCCGAATTCACGACCATATCTCTCCGCTAGCTACTCAGGACCAGCGACTTGTTCAATCTCGTTGGTGGTGCCCTACAATTATTTTTTCCTATTTTTTTTTTATAATTGATATCATTAACTTCACCTTGTAATTACCTTTACATTCGTATTAATTCCCGCGACCTTGGAGAACGGGACATTATTATTATTTTTCTCAAAAAGAAAAACGTCGATCGGAAACAATACACAAACTACTTTATCTATCGAAACCAAGAATGAGCAGATAATATACCTACCGAACTTGCCACCTTAACACTTGTCGTTCTTGGTACCTGAGGTACCTATCATATTCATGATTTTCAATTTCAACAATCAAAGGTTCTAGAACCTTTAATATTCAGGAGAAATGTTTTATTTCATTCAATAATAAATATAAAATTCTTATACATTGAAAATTATTTCCAAAAGCTACTCAGTCGTTTTACTACTGATGAATGAAGAATTTACGAAATTCGAATTCTCCGAATTTTCGATAACACTTTCTTCGTCTCCAGTGTCGACATTTTCCTAAAAATATATTATCCTACTTACCTACCTACTAAAAATAATCCTACTTACGTACTTATTTATATTGCTGAGCATTATAAAAATAATAAATTTACAACATACCGATATATTACGGTCTGATGTATATAACACTTAGCACCAAATTTTATGGGGGTCCGGTACCCGGAAGTGTGTGTGAAAAAATCGTGTCTCGAATCCCTTAAGTTTCTGTCTGAAGAACACCCGTGATAAAAAACATCAACATCGAAATAAAATAATATCTACCTATTTCAAGTAGGTATTGGG
Source organism: Tetropium fuscum (assembly GCA_964058915.1). Lineage (NCBI taxonomy): Eukaryota > Metazoa > Arthropoda > Insecta > Coleoptera > Cerambycidae > Tetropium > Tetropium fuscum. The sequence continues at coordinate 859 of CAXKVY010006516.1, read as the reverse complement.
TATTGAAACATTTTAAAAGTTTATTCTTACTTACCTTTTTGTGTACTAGCAGCTGGCTTCCATTTATAGCGAAACTTACACTTTTTTCCACGTGAAAACATTTTGTAAATGTAACTATTCAAAGTAATTCACTATCACAGACACGTCTGAGCGCATTGCATTTTCATCCAAAAGGCATGGCAACATTGCAGGATCTCATCTTAGGCTATATACATCATCATATACATTTCCGGATCTCGGCTTCTATGAATTTTATTAGGGATCTCATTTTGTTCACAATTTATCACGAAAAATTAAACCGCTGAAATTATTTCCCCTCTGTGGGGTTATGGATTAAGCAAAATATTAGACAACATTAAGTGAAAAATATACTCAAAAAAGTCTTTCTGTTGTGGTGGATCTCGGGTTACCCTAAATTTAATCGGATCTCTACTTGTTATAAAAACATTTATTTTAAAAACAGAATTATTTTGATTTTTTATATTATTTTGAATTTCAACTCTTATCTCAGGTGGGTTCAGAGTTGCACGGTTATGATATAATTAATTTTCATATATTTAATTTCACGAAATAATAAAAGAAAAATATATATCAAACAATAAAAAAATTAAATTTTATATAGCGATTACCTGTTTACAAGATTCTAATATAAATTGTAATTAACAAAAACCAAACTTACTTATTAACTACCAATGTCTCGACAGTCTTATCTCGGACTATAGCTTCTTCGTTATTTCACTTTACAATTTCTTCTCTCTTCGTGCACAATTATTCCAAATCCCTGCTACTGCAACTGCTACCTACGCTATGTTGTCTCTCCTCCAGTCTCTAACCATCTATCAATATACACTTTTCCTTT
>CAXKVY010006515.1:0-20342 GCA_964058915.1 Tetropium fuscum | reverse complement strand
TTCAAGTTGAAGGTTTGCTCGATAGTCAACACACAAGACAGGTAGCTGGCAACAGCATGTCGGGTCGCAGATACTCGTGTCACATCGGTGTCCTAGTAGTCTCCGCTACTCAGGTAATGCCATGTGAGTTGGGTCATTCACATATATAAGCGGCGTGACCTAGTCGCTTAGTGTCCTGGTATCCACACTACTACAAATTCTGTTGAGTTACTCCATGTGGGGTGCGTTACAATTTATAGTCTGCTTCGGCTTAAAATCTGTTTTGAGGTTTTTGGGATAGCAGAGAACGAACTTTGTGTCAATATTGTGACAGAAATTTTGTTGATTTCTGGTGATAGTCAGTAGGTGATACTCGCGATGGAATATGTAGATGTTTGCTATTTTCTATATAAATTTTGGTGATGGTAATTTTACGTCGAGATATATAAAAACTTATAGTCCTTCAAATATACATAAATCAGATCTAAATGATGTTGAAATTGGGTTACCCCAAGGTTCAATCCTTGGTCCATTATTCTTCCTGATATACATGAATGACATACACTTATCATGTACAGTTCCAAATAAGATAATTATGTATGCTGATGATACCAACTTTTTATTAGCTGATAATGAGCCTTCAAATACAGCATATAATACAAACATTGCTGCGACTGAATTCTATGAGTGGTGTGTAAATGTGGTGTGGTAATGTATGTTAGTCTATTAGTAAACACAAATAAAACTTTCTTTATGTCATTTTTACCCAAAAATGTTTCTGAAAATTTTTGTCACCTTGTTAAATTAAATAAAAAGTCAATTGAACAGACCAGTTCCATAAAATTCTTGGGTATTACAGTTGAAGATAAAATGACCTGGAAAATCTGTGAAAAAAGCGAATCTATCCTCTACCTATCTATCCTCTGTGGTACTTAAACCACATGTTTTATTATTAGACAGTTGCATCCTACTCTAAGTTTGGACATTAAAATTAGTTACTATGGCTTAGTACAATCAACAATATATCATATAGTTTAATATTCTGGGGAACCTCACCGCATATGAATAAAATTTTTACTCTGCAAAAAAAAGGTTCCGTGTTTATATATCTGTGTTAATTAAGGAAATCAAAAAAACAGAAAAAACAATGTAATTCATAATTATAACACAAGACCTAGCGATGACATTCATCAACCACTGTCCAGGATCAAGATTTATTTATTTTAATAAGTTTGAAAATAAATTTGGAACCTACATAGATATAACAATTTTAAAACTGCACTGTATAACTATTTAGTAAAACAGGCCTTTTATTCTGTGGATGAATATTTATGCTGTTGATAATGTGCTTGTAGGTGGGTGTGTATGAATATTAATTCCTATTGAATGTTCTATACTTTTTATGTACGTATGTTAGTTGATTCTGTAATAATTATTCGTAGTTTTTTCTTGATTATGTGAGTGTATACGTGGGTATGTATGAAGCTTAATCCCTATTGACTGTTCTATACTTTTTATGTACTTATGTTAGTTCATCCTGTAGTAATTATTTGTAGTTTTTTTCATCTATCTATGACATCACGAGTCCAATAAGCTTTACATTATTTACATTTGTGAAATTTCAGGCATGAATAAAGTTTATCTTATTATTATTATATGCACAGCGGGGGGACATTGAAAAAAAATAGAAGTGGCCATTATGAATATCTATTTCGGCTAAAAATGTATGTTCTGCAATCGTCGCTGCAAAACTCGAAGATTATTTTGCATTTGATTGAGTACAATCGCCATCTTTCATCGAAGAGCAAATATTTTTTGAACTATTGTGTTTGCACAAATTTTAAACAACTTTTAAAGTATCTGTCTATCCATCTGTTTGACCATGCCGCATTTTAACATTTGACAGAAATAGTTTTTGGATAAAGGAACCTAAATCCGATATACAATACTGGAGGTATTTCCCAGTGAGGCCCCAAAAACAGAAAAATATATATCAATAATAACATTTCGTTATTATTATTTTTTTGTTTATTATAATTGTACTCTATATGTAAATAATTTCAACTGTATGTTATCAATAATATAGGTAATTTTATATGGATACTTATTATTCTTATTTCAGATATTGAAGCTAATAGTACTTTGTTTGGAGAAATCTAATGATCAGTATGTATTAAGCATCATCTTAAGTACAATCAAAACTTTCATCTTAAATAGTGAATCAATAATTGAAGAACATTTAGAAGATTTATTATCAAGGATATTAAAACTGGCAACATACGAGAATTCATTGGTATATAAGCATTCTATTTACATTTAGAAATACGTGGTATATATATATATATATATATATATATATATATATATATATATATATATATATATATATATATAATATGTTAATCCAAAAAAAGTAATATAGACACAGATGTGAGAAGTAATCATAGAGATGATGATCATGCAGATCGCACATCATACTATGTTTGAATTATTACTACTGTACCAATATTATATTTCATTTTATATTCATTACCATAACAGCCTCACGAGTGTGATCTCTTAGTCTTATGTGTCATGAACCAATATTTTAGCTTCTACTATTGCTTTGTGATATCTATGTTGGTAGTATTTTTAACTGTTGCTCCAGTCCCTATTACAAACGATCGAAGAATCACCTCCTCACATTTGTTAACGTGTGGTACACACTTTGTAGGGCGGTACAATTTTAATACGTAACTAGGTCACAAATTCTTTGGTGTTCATGGCCGTACAATTTTTTGCGACTGCAGGCCATTTAAGGGTGCCATTATTAACGATAAAGTCATACATCCTTCTTGTTTTGTGCTCAGGGCAAAATATCTGCAAGGTCAAAGTCCAAAACTCGGATGGCCGAGTCATTTAGTTTTGTAACGTATCCGTATATTTTTATGCTGTTCGGTTACCGTCAGTAAAAAAGGGGCCAATTATTATTGTGACCGAAAATTCCAAGTCCAAACATTGAGTTTTTGGGGGTATTTACAGCGAAGTAGTAGAGTAAAATGTATGTTTATTTTCATAAGACCAGTATACTAGATGCTGGTCTCATGAAAATAAATTGCGTCTATTGTGGTATTACTATGACTTGATAATGTGTTGAAAAACATGTTCACGTTAATCATTGGCCATTTACTTTTAACATATTTTGTTTGTTACAGAAAGTTCGTATTGATGCGCTACAATGTTTAATTTATTTTACTAAGTCATTTCCCTTGTATAAAATGCTGCCATTTAAACAAAAAGTTTTACATGAACTAGCATTTTGTATTGACGATAAGAAACGACTTGTAAGGAAGCAAGCTATGGAGGCGAGATCTATTTGGTTCCTCCTTGATGCACCTATGTAAATTTTATTAAATTTTGTTGTAGCATTTTTGTAGATTTATAAATAAAATATTAATACTATATGTTTGATTAATTATTGGAAAATTACTGTAGTAAGTATATATTTATGTACAATGCAGTTTTAGAATTTAGAAGCGTGTCCATACTTTAAACAAACAGATGTAGGGACCAAGGACCGACCCCAAGTAGCTTAAATTCGCCACTGAATATATCTAAACAGGACACTTTTAGTGGGTTGTCATATATAGAGGCAACCAACAGTACGTCGAATTCTTTATTCTAATTCTATTTCCATTGCGTAAATGTAAATGTCATTCTTGTATTGATAAAAATGCATTGATAAACAAGGATAAATGCTTTTCGAAATGAGCCGCCAATACATTTTAAACATACAGTAGAAGTAAGATCTATCCCTTTTATACAAACTTTTTAATCACTAAATTTATGGTCTGTCAAACTTTTGTATAATTACTTTCTCTTGCGCTGAAATTAAGATACTTAAAGCAACTGTCTTTTTACTGAATTTTTGTTATTGCTACATTTGTATGTGATAGTTTTTTTTTGAAAATCCCCCCGTATTTTTTCAGTTTTGAAGTGAATACTTCTTTATAACATTTGAGATAAAGTATATGACAGATATGCGGGAGAGAGTGTAACAGATATAGCGATTTTTGATATAATTTAATTTATAAACGATCATGACAATCTGAATTAACCAGAATACAATATTATTTGTACTTATGAATATCCTGCTGGATATATCTGGATTGGGCTTTCGAATCTGATCCAATTGGATGCTGATCTTTTTACTTCCCTTTCTTCGTGAGAAATTCCGTTCAAATATGAATTATGACCGGAACATTGCCACGACTAAATCAGGAACAACAATTGATGCTATATTCATATTTTTCAGAAATCTACACCATTTAGAATCACGAACATGTGTCACACTTCAGTTACCATAAAACCAGTTATAAAGCCAATATGTACAATACCCCTCTCTCTCTCTCTCTCTCAACGGATCGGTAAAGAAGTATTCACTTCTATCACGTGTACTATGCTGCACGCGGATTTTTTTTAAGTACGATTTCTATTGAAAATGGACTTGAAATTTACTTTGTTGACACTTGACTTTTGCTGATAAATAATCTAAATTTGATGTATAAAACTCATCCACCATGCTAAAATCAAATTACTGCACTTCATTTAGAAAATCCTGGCTACATTTTCTTACAATAATGTACAGAAATAAAGCAAAACACAATTCGTAGAGGAACGCACAAAACTAAGCGTAAACAACTACAGCTGTGGGCATGGGCTACTTAGGCGTTCGGACAAATAATGCTGCCAACTTAATTCCAGGCTGTGTGACGTGATGTTCAAATTGTTATAATAAATATTAATTTTTTTATTAAACACAGATTTTATATTCAAAACAAAGTTGTACGAGGTGAATATTAATCTGTTTTAAGAATCTAGTGAAAAGGCCCATTATAATAATAAACCAGGGTCCACTTAATCAGCAATTATTAAAACTAAGACAATGCAATTGATGCAAGGTCACGTAGGTAGACCTTTCCTAACATAAAAGGACAAATGTTTTGCCGACGAGACAATTTGTTATAAGACTTTCGTTAGTGCGCGTCCATAAAACCAGTCTTATGTTACTAAATATTATTCTAAGTGGAACTATGGAATTTATTCTAACTGTGTAACCCGTGAACCCGTAGTTCACTACAACAAATTTATTAACCATCCAGAATTTCAGGGCCATCTAGAAATTTTTAGGTCAAAAGGAAAACCCCATTTTAAATCATTGGGAGTAAACTAACTCTAGCCCTTTTATATAAAATTTTACGATAAGATCTTTAGTTATAGTTATTGAGTTATTAATAGATAAAAAATTCTCAAATATTTAAGTAAAAAATAAATTTCATTCTCACAAACTTTACTTATTCCAAAATTTTGTTTTTTAGGAAATTTATTTTTAAATTAGTGAAATCTTTAATAAGGTCACCTTTTAGAAAATATTCGTATTTCATGTTCTTGTGTTTTTTGGGTGTGGCTTAAAAGCAAATTGCAGGTTCCATCAGGTATAAGATGTTTATCTTACCTAATTATGTCATTGGGTTTCAAATGTAATTGACACATAATACACTGTATGTTGAAGGTCTCCATTGATCTTTTGGAATTGCTCTCTCTGCAATCAAATTTTCTTTCCTCGCTTTTTGGGAATTTGAATACACTAATACCTCATTTACTTTGTTTATTGTTTAAATCATAGTTGCTTTTGCACCCTGGGACAGAGCCATATTTAAAATTTACATTAAAAACTTTGGTTTAAGTACTTGAACAGACAGGTACGTCAACTGTCTGACATGCAAGAAATAAAGCAAATAAACTCAATACAATCAGATTAATGTCAAAGGCAGGGCTATAAATAACTAATAATAAGTAGAATTGCTGACGATTGTGGGTGTAAGTTTTGTTTACCTTTTAAGAAGTCGAATTTACCTATTTTTGTAGGTCGCATTCATGTTTTATACCTATATCCCAACATATCTTTAACGCGATTTAAAAAACACTAACCACTAAATTAACACTGATAAATTTATTTTTCACTAGACTTTAAGCGAAGGAAACCAGCGCGGTACTACTCTGTTTACGTCGAAAGATACACTCACATGAGAAGCCAGTTGCCGGCTAGCAACATTAGCAAGTTTCTCTGGACACGGCTATCTCTGTATAAAGAGGTTTATGTTATAACCCATAAATAGCTATGCACATGCTTCGAAGTATAATTCAAATATTTAGTTCGTCAGACATTTGCTAGAGTAGTAGTAGCCTAGTCGGTAAAGCTTGTGGCTTGTATTCTATAGGTTACGAGGTCGAATTCCACAACTTCTGCAATTTTTTTAAATTATTTTTATTTGATCACACTTAAATATATGTGCACATAACATAAGATAATATACGTGTACATGGCATAAGGTGTGCCAAGGAGGACCAGTTAGTTTCCACAGAATATTTTTTGATTGTTACCTTAGAGGAATTTTGTCACAGGGTCGACAACTGACCAGGTAATAAAGATACGTGTACATGGCATAAGGTGTCGAAAGGGGGACCAGCTCAATTGAGCTCAATTTTGTAGTTAACACAGGTTGTCGATAGCTCAAGGGTAGGGCTAAATGTACTTTGTGCACGCTTTCAAGGCGTTTTCTCTTTTTGAGAGTTTCTCAGTGTTCTTCTCCCCAAACGCGAAACAGCTCCTCAAAGCTTCAAAAAAAACACTTTTGACCTTTGACTCTTTCAGCTCATCTAGCGGGCGTGTTGTCCGACTTGACCAGAGTGGACTATTAGTGTTTAGTGTTTATATTATAGGCAATTCCCCGCCACCATAATCCCATAAAACCAGTCTACACAAGTCCGTGAAAACATCTACATTATAAAAATAAATATTGGGTCATCGACATTGGGAAACAAAAACAACATTCAAACAACTCCAAATCTCTTTTGCAAAAACGAAAATTCTAAAGGTTGGTATAAAAATGTTGCACCAAAACTCTGCAGCTAAAATTGGACTGGACATCACAAATATTAAAATTACCAATCAATCAAACCGTGCCTGTACAATTTCTCAATTAGCCAAGGCAGGGGTACGTAAGTGATAAAACACTTAGAAAGATAACCGGATTCTCATCATATCAATGAAACCCCACCTCCAAGTTGACCCTGAACATCACGAAAATGTTGTTAGTAACTTACGAGCCTCGAATCGAATAAAACAAGTGAAAACGAATATTCGACATACGAGAAAAAACACTAGAGAAGAGAATATTGAAATCGGTACACCAAACCAAACAATTATTAAAACAATGTTTTAATAATTGCAATTTACAGATGTACATTGTTTTAAAAATATAAAACCAATGTTTGCAAGTTTGACAAAAGATAAGCCAATTAATTATGTCTAAGTTCACTATTATGTCATGATATTCAAACAGCAATATATAAATATTAGTTATATTTATTTGCAAAATATGCAATAGTAAAAGGAAATATTGTATTACAAGCATTACAAATTATATTATTCAATTATAAATAAAATACAAAATATCTCAATAATACTTATAAGCATATAAATCACAATAATTAGTATTAGTAAAATGTTTATTAAAGTTTGCTAGAATGATGATGAATAGGTTTGTTTGATTCGTATCTGTCTAATTTAGAATCCCTAAAACAGAACAATTAATATTAGTAATTTAGAAATTTACGGTTAAAAAAATTATGCTGGTAACATTATAATATAGGTATAACATATATCTTATTATTATACTATTTCCATCACCTAATATTCTATCTATGAATCTATAAAATAGCCCTACCACCACTTACCAATAAAGTTTACGATACGATAAAACGATCTATATTCTAAAAAATTGCCAGATACCTGTCTATGCATTGTATACAATAGTTATTTGTGTGTTAAGAGCGCAAAGTACTGCATTGCCGCTTCCGAAAGAAATTTACCGCGCGACGCGAAGCGGAGCCCGTATAAGCTCTCTCTTCTGTGGCCCGGTATTCTTTCAAAAGCGGCAATGGCAGTTTGTGCTCGTAATACATACAACATTTTTTCTACAATCGCTGTGTACAACATTTCTACAACATTTTTTCTACAATGTGTTCTTGTATGTATTTGACATATGTTTATATATGAACCGATTTTTAGTTAGAAGTTTTTTTTGTTAGCTACATTTCTCATGTGTCATTTTTGACTGACAAGCGGCTGCTAAGGAATTTATAATAAAGAAGCGAGCGGGAATTGACATTATTGCCGCTTTAAAGCGACAATTATGTCATCGGAATTGGCGTACTTTGCGTTGAGAATTGAAAGCGCAAAAGCCTACTATTGAGGCGATTGTAGAAAAATTATATTTTTTATTGCACATGATTATTCAAGAATAGGATTATTAAATTTCAAAAATAGAAACAATTTATGAAGATATTTAAATAGTTATTATTTATGGAAACATATTTGTATAAAAAATATTATAAAATATATTTAGAGGATAATAATATAATAATGAGAAAATATATGTGAAATCTATAGGTACCTCTATTTATGTTGCTATTTAATAAAATATAAAACCACCTAAAGTATCTGGTATCTGGATATCCAATTTCATAAACCCGATTAAAGACATTCCTTTACATGTTATGTCCCCTATAAGTTACAGCCCTCTAAAGTTGGGGAAAATAGTTTTTATTTATTTTCTCCACTATGGAAGAATAGAGAAGAATGAAACTTGACAGTTTGTGACAATTTTTGTAACCCTGAGATATTGTTACAAGGGGGTAAAAAAACCAACCCCTATAATATTTTTCTTCAGAACTTTTTAACGTGTCATTTCTTTATTTAAAAAATTGATATGCAAAGATGACTTCTGCAACTTTGCAACTGCAACTTTTTTGTCTCTTGAGTTTTCTTCGAGAAATTGATTGTTTGCTCACAAAAGAATAAAATTATACTCACATTGCCTTTCAAATAAATTCGCCGAGGGGTTATTATTCGGTGAAATAGTCAAGTAAGATGTTGTCAAAGAAAGTCATTATGAGAAGTATTGTCATTGTTCTTGTTTTCTCTAACCTATAGAGAGTTACTATAATGGACTTATAAAAGAATAATAATAAAAGAACGATTATTTTATTTAATTGAATGAAATATAAACTACAAAATACCACAAAAACATATTAAATAAGTGCACTATTGTAACAAACAACAGTAACAAACTAATAACAATGGTACTTACCAAAACATCAACCACAAAAATCATAATAAATGTTGAAAATGCCTCCCCCTCCTCAAAAATGCACGATCTACTCTTCGTCTCATTGAATTCCCTATTCTTTGAAATAATTCGGGTGTATTTCTAATAGTTTCGCATGATGCTACAATGTGCTCTCTTAAATTCTTGTTTTTGAGTTGAATAAACGAACCTCTTAAGAAAACCCCAAATGCAAATATCCAACGGATTTAGATAAACTGCATCTAAGTGGCGACGGGCGTTACTACTAAAACGGACTGAAGCGCCAACATGCATGAACCATAGTTCTTGCCTAATTTGAACAGGGACATCTTCAAAAAGTAGGCAACTCTTAAATCAAGGATATGTAAGTATGCGTCTCCATTTATGCTCGGAAGAAAATATGGGGCAATTAAATCATCAATGACACCAAGCCACACATTTAATGAAAACTGTTGGTTCAGCCCATATGGAAATTTCTAATACTTTCATACACTTGATTTGCTTGAAAAGTTAGCCTCATTAGTAAACAAAATACGAGATAAAAACTGTGGAACTTGGGTGATCATTTGAATTATCCACCGACAAAAAATATCAGACGAGGTACAAAGTTTCGAGGTAAAAGCGCTTGTACTTGTTGGATATGATACGGATCCAGCTGCTGTTCTTATAAAATTCTAAATACCTTGGAATAGCTTTCATTTAATATATTGGCAATTTTTCTTGTACTTGTTTCGGGAAATTATTTTATTAAATTAAGAACAGCCTCCTCTAGCGGTACGGTTCTTACTTCTTGAGCACGTCTGCAATTCTTCTTCAGTTCTTCTTAAAAAAATACCATTTTCTTGTAGACGTTGATGAATACGTGTGAATATGATATGATGAGGTAATGTTCGTTCTTGATATAACTGAGCGTAAAATTGCCAATACATTAAATGTAAGCTATTCCACGGTATTTAGAATTTTAAAAGAACAGCAGTTATCCATACCATATCCAACGAGTACAAGCGCTCTTACCTCGAGACATTCTACCTCATCTATTTTTTTGTCCATGGATAATTCAAATTATCACCCAAGTTCCACAGTTTTATCTCGTATTTTAAAGCCGTTGAGTTTCTAATGCATTTCCATCAGCACGACCATATAGAAAATACATATCTGCCATTTCGGAATTTGTATAGTTTACCATTTTAACAAGCTGTACCTATTCATTTTAACCGTAAAATTGCGATAAATTAACAAAATTATACTCGAATGTCATAATAGCTTAAATACTTGTCATAATGACAACAGACTACTTCACTGTTTTACAGAATAACAACCCCTCAGTGAATTTATTTGAAAGGCAATGTCAGTAAATTTTATTTTTGTGGGCAAACAATCAATTTCTCAAAGAAAACTCAAGAGACAAAAAAGTTGCAGATTGACGATATATTTGCACATCAAATTAAATAAAGAAGATAATTTAAATAAAAAAATATCGACCCGTTAAAAAGTTCTGTAGAAAAATATTATAGAGGTTGGTTTTCTTACCCTCTTGTAATTATATCTTAATGCTACAAAAATTGTCACAAACTGCTATTTTATTAGTGCAAGGTGATTAGTCCAAATTTAATTCTTCTAAATTCTTCCATAGTGGAGAAAATAAATAAAACCAAATTTTTCACCAATTTTAGAGGGCTGTAACCTAGAGGGGAAGGGGTTTTGGAAAACAATTTATATGAAAGACCCGCCTTAATTCTTGCTAAAAAATCACCCCTTAAAATCTCGCATTAATTTAGAAACACCCTGTATATATATATATATATATATATATATATATATATATATATATATATATATATATATATATATATATATATATACAGGGTGTTCCTTAATGACGTGCTAATATTTCAGGGTGTGATTCCTTAGGTCGTTTTACATAGCAAATTTTTTAAAAAAATTAATTTTTTGCTACAGGGTGTTAAATTTATTTTAATCGTTATTTTTTACTAACAGATTGTACTTTAGATATATTAAAATTTCGTATGTGTTAATACGATTAACATCCTAACACTCGGAGTAGTTTCCACAAACACCAAAACACTTTCACTTCGCTCGACGCGCGTTTCGCCAACCAAGTTGGCATCATCCGGAGATGATTAAAACTACTTTTAATCGTTTTAGTCAGTTTTAATCACCAGTCAGTTTTAATCGTCTCCGGATGATGCCAACTTGGTTGGCGAAACGCGCGTCGAGCGAAGTGAAAGTGTTTTGGTGTTTGTGGAAACTACTCCGAGTGTTACAGTTACATCAAAGGTTCCACCCCTATCCAGTAGATTAACATCCTATAGGTTTAACAACCACATATTTAAGTTAAAGATATATTAAATTATTTTATCGTGGTGACCAATGGTGTCCCTGAAAACATGTCGTATTTCCCATTTTCCATATTTTTTATAGAATAATATGTTTTAAATTACAAATGTTAATAATAATTAGTTTCTATTTGCATTCAATTGTTTTGCGTCTGACCACAAAAGCGCAAGAGATCGTTTTCATGTAGAATTGAATAGGCGAGTCAGAAAAAATTATCCATATGAAAAAATGTAATTTTATTTTTTTTTATGAATAAGTGTGTTTTCCAAATGTAATGTGCTTCTGTTTGTCTATGCATATTGTTATTACTGAGGATATCTTATAAACACTCATAATGTAGCTTCTGAAGTCGACTGAATAAAACTAAAATAATAGTTAGTAGTCTCCCATCACAGATATAAAATTCAAATAGAATTGTGTGACATTTTCCTTGATAATTAATTATTACCTCAATTGCTTTTTAACTTTAATCTTTCTGATTACCTAGGCACTTACTTAGTTGCAAGTGGGTGTTTTACGAATATAAAACCACAGACTATATAGACACAGACAAAGATTACTGAAAATTTTCTTGATTACTGAAAAAATAAATATTTGAAATGGATAGGAGTCCCATTTCCTCAATTTCTTTAACTCAAGTTGAAGGGCCCGTTTACAACCAATATAATTATGAATTTATTATATGCAATCATTTTTATATTCATTAAATTCGTTTCATTCACCAGTTCACCCAAAAATATAGTTTAAGGCGGCTCTATATACCTACAGTTGTGAGTACAAATAATAGCATGAAGACTTTTTTATATTTTAAAAAAACTAAGTACACCAAAAATGTTGTGAAATATTGAAAATCCTATAAAGTTATTCTCTTTTTACCTTCTAATTGTTTATAATTTTATTTTGCTTAAAATTGGGTTTAATTTTTTTTTTAAACTTTCCAGGAAAGGTGTAGTCATTTCTAGAAATATATGTAAAACGTAAAAATGTATTCTGCATACTTATATTAATTTTCAAATTGATATTTGTAAAGTAAGATCTTCCTGAAATGTTCTTACTGCTAGTGCTAGAGAAACGACTCCGACGTTTGCGTCGCAAGTTAAGAAACCGACAAACTTTTTCCGACGTGGGGTAATGTTGAAAAATGACTCAAAAAATAATGTGGTGTAGAATCTTAATATCAAAGGATTTCAGGAGGCAATAAAACAGTTGCTAAATGAACATAATTTCTGGTAAATTTACCCTCACTAAGAGAAAGAGACAACTATAATCTCTTGAACTATTAATATGCCCAATATTTTCCTTCCACAGAATGGCTATCAAATTTATAAATTGAATTTGAACATAATTTTAAAAATTATAAAAAGCATTTTAATAATATTAGCAGTGAAATATTAAGCTTGTATGTAAATTGTACATAATCAGATTTACTTCTGTGACACTAAGTGACTTCTTTATTAACTTGCTCCATAAATCTGGTGGGACCATTGAGTTAGATGCAATCGACCCCATCGTGCAATCAAAAGTCCCATCTTTCTAGCCATATTATTATGAAACTTACGTCAGGGACAGGTTTCTCCAATCACATAAAGTGTTTTTTCATTGTTATTTTTATAGTTCAATATGCCAAAAGAAGTTTTATAACAGACAGGAATAAATCTAGTAGAATATCAGTGGCTCGGGCAACGTAGCCATATTGAAACTATACTTCTGTCAAATCAACCGGTTCTGTTTGCATATGGTACAAATTCTGTATTCATTGCAAATCATCTCCTTACTTTTTATTAACTCAAGGGGCGATGAATGATAAATTAAAGAATCATCCCGAAGACTTCATATATTTTCTTCATATATTATCTACATATATTATCTTCATATATTATACTAGCATACCATGTATACTTCTTAATGACAGCCTGTTTAGAAACGTGGATAAATAGTTTTATAAATGCAAGCACACCTAACCGTGACAACAATTTGGGCTCACGCAAACGATATGCTTATGACTTTGCAACGATAGTATTTTACTTGACCTTTATTTTGGAACACATGGCAGCCCGAGTAATATCGTATCAAAATGCTTAACTTGGAAACAAAAAATGTTAACTAACTTTAATATATGAAGTCCCCGGGATTATTCTTTAATTTATCTACCTTAGATAGAATTTTAGGAAATGTTTTTAATATTCAAATCAAAAATTGATTATTTATTCATTGACCAATATGACTACTCTAGTGATAGTAGAGTGCACAATAAGGTTTATTATGACGTAAGAGGTACACCCTAGAAATCAAAAGCCTCAGTTTCAAAAAATTGTATTGTGCAGTTGTGGTATTAATATTTTGATTATATCAACACCGAAAAATAAAAATATCAAAAATAATATACTAAAAATCTTTTTGTAGAATTTATATAATTAAACATTATAAAACTAAACAATACTCACATTTTACATTGTATATACATTTAAGTAAAATTGTATATACATTTGTTTTCTCAATAATAGATCTTTTTATTTTCTCTAATTATTGAAATTTATCAAGTAGAACAATAAATTTTCATACATTCAGAAAATGAAATATTCTCTAGAGTAGAAATTATCCCTAATATTGTTTTAATTTTATCCCTTCATCTTTTTATAATTATTGAGATTTTAATTTCTCAAAGTGCTTTTAGTATATGATATACTAGTATACTTAATATAGGCTACCTCTTAGTATCATATTCACTAGATATAACATATAATAATTATGAGCTAACCTATAATTATGTACCTACCTAGTAGGCATGAAAATATATTCCACCAAATAATTTACACTGTTAACAACATATTCTCTTGGGGATGGGATTTTAAAAGGATGGGATTAATCAGTGAAGGTAATATGTTTCGGAATATACCTGTAAAAGATAAAAATAATACTATGTAATTCAGTTTTAGTTATATAGGATATTTTTATTTGGCAGAAGCAGATGATCAATAATACAACATAACACTAGTTCATACAACATAACAACTTAATAATATTATTAACAAAAAAATTAACAATTATTGCTATAAAGATTAACAATAACAACAAATTAGTTAGAATAAGAAATGGGTGTATGAACAACATTATACCTCACATATCATTTTATTATCAATTTAAAAGTACCATGTCACTATATCGCTAGTAAATATTATTTATGTTCATGGTTTTTTATGCAACCTGTAAGGATCCATTTCCTTGTAAACCGCCTAAATAGGCATATGCCTTTTGTTTATTTATTGTATAACTGATGTGATCGAGAAAGATGCTAATTTTGTACACAAACGAAATTTGTACGAAAATTTATTTTAGTTAATCTGTCAGGAGTCTTCAAACTTATATATATTGGCTTTCTGTTTGCTGTTTGTTTTAATAAACCGAATAGGTACATTTCTAATAATTGTACCCTTAACAAGTACAGGATTATATTTCTGGCTACCTCATGAAATTGTGATTTCGTTATTTGCAAGTGTTTCGGTTTAATCCATAGCTTAATATAGTTTTGCAATTGTAATAATTTGCCATTATAACAATATTAAGTAGTTAATAAATAAAAAGTATAATAGATAAAAAGAAGAAAAAGATAATATGGGTTCATTTTGCATTATGATACATCATCACATTTTTCCATTATATTACTCATGGAATTAGTTTCTATTGCTAGTGTTTATTTTTTTTTAAACAAATGTGCATCCACTATAAATAGCGTAAATATTTATTATTAATTTGGCATTTATGACTAGTATATATACATAATTACATATACATAATAATAAATAGAAAATATTACAAACTTTTTATGGACAAAGATAAAATAATAAACATAATTTTTCTTAAAAACATTTCTTTTTTATTTCTAATCTGCACAGTTAAGGTGCATTCAGAATCAATTTGCCTGCCAACATACACTTTGGCAAGAAAGTCTGCGCATATTGGACCCTCCAGAATAAAATTCAGGTGACACTTGGTGCATGCGCGTTGGCTTCATCTCAAAAAAAGCTGTTTTAGCTGTATTTTTCAGGTTATATTTATATTTTGTTTGTTTTCAAAATTTTAAACTAAAATATACAATAATAATCCATAATAATAATTAAAATGAGCCGATCCCAAGCTGCTTCTGAGTTTAGCGAGTTTTTAGTAAAGTGTATGTCCCATAAAGGGCATGAAAGTCGGCATGGATATCAAAGTTTGCATTTTGCAAGGTTTCGCACGCACTTCAACTCGTTTGCCAGCAGAAGATCTTATTCTAAATGGCTACATTGAAATGAGAAAGATTAACATGCGTGGCCAAGGCAAACCTCGCCGGCAAATTGATTGTGAATGCACCTTTATTCTCTAGCAAACACCAAAATTCATAAAGGGATGAAATATGTTTCCATTTCTATTATTATTATTTAAATGAAACAACTCCATAGTGCCATTTGTATCAAGGATGTTCCCAATACTACAATAACTGTATCAAGAGTGGGATATTTAGCTCCTTTCATTCGCAAATAATTGAGTATGAGGCACGGTGTAAGATAATTAGGTGATTCCACGCGCAGCTCGAACGTACAGGCTGTGTGTCTCCTTTCCGCTATTATGATAGATACTCACTATTAGATAGATAATCACATACGTACGAAAAAGACGCTAGACTCAAACCGGCCGACATTTCAGCGTAAAATGTATGCCTAACCTGCTTAATTACAAATTATTACTATCAAACGTTCCATCAAAATTTGTAGCTGTGAAGAATAATAGTGTTTTAGAGAAAAAAGTAATCATTGAATTTCGAGGTGGATTCCTGTATATGTGATCAATTGTAGCCCAAGACCTCTGAACCATTCGGCAAGAGTCCCGTTGCAAGATTATATGACCCGGGTTGCCTATCTCACTCTACACGCCGCGATAGGGGAACCGAGATAATTTCAGTTGGCTTGTCGCATCACCTAATTATCTTACACCATGGTATGAAGTAATGGTAGTGCAATTCAATTAATTTGTTCGTCTACAACTTGTGCATAAAGAAGCACTAAACTGATTACAAACTACATACAACAAATTTTATTTGGCATTGGAATAAAGTTAGTAATTTGTTACTAGATTATTACATTAATAATTACCTAATTAAGTTGGTATCACAAACTTAAAGTGCATTTATGTTGAACACCCTTAGCACCACCACTAGCACGCATGAGACATTTTTTTCTTTCTTACTGTTTTGTTTCAAATAGTAAGAGCCTAAGCTGAAGCTACATCTGACAACTATTAATTTTGAAAAATCGATGTTGGTTATCAGAACAATTATTAGCTATTATTTTTATTTTGTTTATTGCAAAAGTAAAGATACCTCTTTAGTAATGTTCACAAAATTATGATATGTTTGCTTGAGCATTTGAGCAATAATTTTGAAAAATATTCTTGCAGACAAATATAACATAAAGTGGGCCTTTTATGTAGTATAAAATCTTCAACATGTCGTAATAGTCCAGGATAGTGATTTTTTTTGTACTTATTTTCCCAGTCGAGTCGGTGTATATGTTTTAATCTGTTCTCTTAGTGACAAAAAACAAGAATTTTAGAGTCTGGCTAAAATTTTTGGATGGATAATAAAATAAGTCCACTTATTTTCCCAGTCATAAATATTTTACATTTACTAAAGTGGAACATAAAGTTTATGAAAATAGCAGTCTGGCTTATCTCAGATAGCAGAAAGTGAGTCTCGCTGAAAATTTGCGGATTCAAAAATATGACCGATTTTGCGGATCTGTAACCCTTATTTTCCCAGGCTTGAAATTTAGCATATAAATTATATAATCATAAACTGTAATTTAAAAAAATTAGTCTGGCTGATTTACGAAATGGGCAAATGAGTCTGGCAGCATCTTCAAAATTGGAAAAATAAAAAAAATTTGATCTTTTTTTCCCGGGTTTGAAAATGCGAATTGAATGCGAAATTGATGAAGAAGAAGACGAAGACTTCATTTAATTTATATTTAATTATAATATTTTTTTCTATTAAATGAATTATTAAATAAATAATTTTTGTTCAATTATAGTTATTTGTTTCATTACCGATGTCAAATATAAACTTCTGTGGCTTTCATTAAAATTTATGATTTCGTCAATAAATATTTTTAAAACTATCATAATTCTGTACTCTGTGATAAACTATTTTTTTTTATATTCTAATGTATTGAAGCTAGGAACATATTATATTATGGGTTTAATCTTCATAGTGATTAATTATATTAACTCCACCATTGATTGTTTTCTATTTGTCATTAAATCATAGAGTTTACATAGAAGATGGTGTTAAATTTTGCCTTAGATAGGTCCTAGTATTGATTTATCTTTCAGAATTTGAGAAAAGAATAGAAAATAAGACAAAAATCTGATGCAGTTGCATTGGTGTCTTGAATCAGATGAATTAGTATAATGACAAAAATATATAAATTAATGTCCAAGAGAAGAATAGAAGAGGACGAATCATGTGATGCAGTTGGATCGAAGCCTTGAAGCAATCACAGAATTATAATTATATTCAAACAGCTTTGATACAATTTCAAGAACAACAACAGGACACCGGCGTTATCCAAGGTTAGAGGTCGCAGTAGTTGAAAACAATAATTTACTTAATTAACATCAATAGTACTAATAACAAAAATATTGTATTTGAAGAACTGAAAGAAATTCACAAAGAGAACTAATTGCATTCTCTGTAAAGATAAGTAACATTCTGAATGTAAAACAAGGACGTTTTTCATGATATTTTACTTATTATAATGTGAATATTATATTATACAATATGGTCACTGAACCAGCAAAAACTAATTTTATTATGAATATTTTTTTGTAATTGACTGAAAATAATGATCTTATGAAATATTTGATAATGCCTCACTGCATTATGGGATATTTAGCAGTGTATTCTGCTAAATATATAAATACATAAATATATTTATGTATACAAATATATATATATATATATATATATATATATATATATATATATATATATATATATATATATATATATATATATATATATATATATATATATATATATACATATATATATATATATATATATATATATATATATATATATATATATATATATATATATATATATATATATATATATATATATATATTTTAAATGCATAATGCATTAAGTGACATCTTATGATCATGAACAATGAAACATAATTGTGCAATGAATAATTTAAATTTCTGATAAATAATAAATTACGTTTAATATGAATACTTAATTTCCAGATTATTCTAATAACTATTAATAAATCTTAAATTTAAAAAAATTATAAGCTCTGTTCTCTTCTATTTAACATATTATAATATTCATGTATGTTAGTAAAATATGATGTAACTATGTAATAAGTATAAGTAGCTGTATATACCTACTATGATTCAATTTCATTACGATACACTTACATATTTTTATGTAGGTAGATAATTTGTGGCTAATTAATTCTGTTATATTAATGTTAATGAATTGATAATTGTTACATAATTAGAATACAATTAAACAGTACATATTATAAAACTACATGTATAAACTGCTATGTTAAGTAATCAGGTACTCTCAATTGCAAACCAAAACTTCATATTAAAGATTATAGTATATATCATAAGATATGGCATAATAAATGTTACATAATACATTAATAAAACATACATATTTTTGATCTATTAATTAGAAATAATAACAAAGTCATAAAAGTATATGTGATATGTGTATATTGTTACCTAATTGAGTTATATCAGGTACTCTCAATTACAAAACTTCATATTACAGTATTACATCCATAAATAATAAAACATAATTATTTGATTTATTAAAATAAGCATACTGTAAAATTAATATGAATATCCAAGGCACAAATGTAAAACTGCCTTCTGATAAAAAGTTATTTCTATTACTCAAAAATACTTTTGTAGATTTAACTCAACCAATATTACGACAGCTAGCTTCAGTTAGAATAATGATTTAATAGTTACAGAACGAGAAAATAAATTCTGGCTGTATAATGCTGTGAATTTAAAAAAAATTGTAGGATTTTAAAAATAAATGTCCACATTTCAGATATGATTTTTAAGTTATAATATAATGTTGCATAGGTTTTAAGGAGGTTCGTGACTAAACTGTACACCTACATAATAATCAACTTTAATTTTTTTTATTAGAAAATTATTTTTTATTTATCATTGTCATATTACACGGCCATTAAGAATTCTTATAAAATTTACTGCGTGTGGCGGTTTTCTAAATATTGGCCACATAATTTGTTTGTAACAGGTATATATATTTCTACTATGGAAAATCCTACTTATGGAAATGGGGTGGGCCACAGAACACTTAAAACCGAATTGGATGATTGGTAGTGATGTTGTTTGCAGTATAAATATAAAAATATATGTTGTTATTAGTCTATATATTGTATACCTATCGCTTAATGACCAGGATACCAAAAAGAGAGCAAATAGATATATTAAACATAGTGCTATGTTGTCACATGCTAAATGAAATTTTCACAATGATTTGGTTGATATTTTCCCAAATGTGTACCCTGTATTAAACATATATTTAATGTTATCAATTACTAGTGGTGAAATGGAGCAAGCAACATCTTCAAAATTAACCATAATGAAAAATACATATAGAACTACAATGATGAAAGACGGGTTGAATTTGCTGCCAATTCTGTCCATTGAAAACAGTATTGCCAAATTATTAATTCACGATGAATCATTAAGGTGTTTGCTCATGCCAAATACCAGGAAGCT
>CAXKVY010006514.1:0-20516 GCA_964058915.1 Tetropium fuscum | reverse complement strand
CTAAACCACGTTGTTAGAAAAATAACCCATTATATAAAGGACTCTTGGACATTCAAAACATTTATTGATGCAATAAAACTTAGTAATAAAGAAAAACTTTTCTCTTTAGTTATAATTTCACTATATACCAACATACCAATAGACCTTGTAAAAAATATAACAAATAAACGTTGGAAAGAAATAAAAAATTATGCTTCTTTACCAATAGAAGAGTTCTTATATGCCTTAGAACTCACATTAAATTGTACATTTTTGCAATGCAATAATACATATTACAAACAAACATATGGCTGTGCAATGGGTCCACCAATATTTAGTACAATCGTAGAATTAGTACTAGAAGATTTAGAAAAAACCACAATTCCAACATTAAACTATAAAATACCATTTTTCAAACCTTATGTTGATGATTGCGTAACTGCATTTCCAACTGAACATAAAAATTCGATTTTAAATAAATTTTATAATTACCATCCAAAAATACAAATGGCAATTGAAAACGAATCAGAAAATACAATAAATTTCTTAGACTTAACCCTTATAAATAACAAAACAGAAAAAATTAACAAAATGGAATACAAAAACAAAACATGGTCTGGTGGATACACCAATTTAAACTCAAAAAACCCTTACAACCATAAAAAAACTGTAATAATTGGTACTGCAGACAGATCAATCAAACTAACATCTGTAATTTTTAGGAAAGAATCCATAGAAAAAGCCAAAAATGTTTCAATAAATAATAACTATCCTTTTTCTCTAATCAACAAAATTTTCACAAATAGGTACTACAATTCTCCATCACGACTAATCAATGCAACTAATAGGTTACATTGGTCAAACAATACAACTTCTTGAAGAACGTTTAAAAGGTCACAAATATTCAACTAATATTACAGCTCTAAAAAAACATTCTAATGAAACAGGTCATCAATTTAACTACGAAAATAAAGTTATTAATAAAGAACAAAATTATAAAACACGGCTAATTATGGAATCAATTTATATTCAAAAAAATCCTAATGCATGTAATAACAAAAAAGATACAGAACATCTTTCTACAGTCTACAATTTGTTAATATAAAAATATTAAATAAATTAACAAAAAACATTCTCTCTATATAAAAACTTATATACGTACATACACACCTACTTACTATAAATCTACATCTAAATAATATTAACATAACTAAAATTAGAGTAATAATAAAATATAAAATAGACTGAGTTCGTAGGGTTTCTTGACTGTTCTTCCCTATAATACTAATCGAACAGTCTAGCAACCTTAAAAATTAATTAAAACTGTCATTTTTGCCTATGTCAATGTCATAAATAAAATACTCTTTGGAAAAGAACCCAAAAAAGAGACGGTCTGATAATAAACGGTCTAAGTCCAAACGTTGGCACTGTTCTAAAATGAAAAAATGAAATGCATTACTTTCTTTCTTATTTCGGTCATTTTTCTAATTTTATAGCGCTCCGTCCTGACTTAAAAGCAAAACACAAGGCGCAACTCACTATAAATATTTTAAGTAGCTTAGAAGCTAAACTTTATTGCAGTTCTTTTAATTCTTTAACGTTTGGTGTACCTACTTAATATCCTAGAAAAACAAAGGGCATGTCTTAAACGTTGCCGCCGAACGTAAATTCACTTTAATAACATACATTAAAACTTTTAAAATTTGTTCGGAGGAGTAAAGCTCTACTAATTACATGAATTAGAGCGAACTTACATTCATTGTAATTCTTTGAGACTCCCGAGAAGCGCCGGGATCTCCTTCTGACTCCCAAATTAATTTATCGGTTGTTATGGTGGAATCACGATGTAGATATGGTGTTAAAATAGCCCCTTACAATCTGGCTTATAAGTCGTAAGTATTTTTAAAATATTATAATCATAATAATTATTTAAGGATAAGGATATATTATATATAATATCTCCAATCTGAATTACCAAAACTTTTAAATCATCTTGTAACAAAATTACTATGTTGGGAAAGTAAAAATATAATTATTAATGCATAGCTTTACTGAAGGCAAGTCAATTACTATAAATCTAATCATATATCAAAATTCCGTAATACATGCCCTTGAAGGCAGAACACTAAATGGATTAATAAATGAAGAAATTAAAAGTTATTAAGTTTTAATTTGAATAAAATCCTGTTTGGTTTTTTTCCGACCACGAGTGTATATTACAGAATAGAGAAACAGTTTCGATCACTATAATATGATATAGTTTATTATGCAGTAATAATTATGAGTAACTACTAGTGAGTGAAATCACTTAACCTGTATAGCTTGTAACAACGAAATATTATGAGACACATAGGCATATAGATATGTACAAACAGTACATATCTATATGCCTATATCCCTTAAATACTTGAAGTGCCATTAATCTTTCTGCAAGCTCGGGATTTTCTCTAATTTGCCTGCAGGCATGATTACGAGTCGGCCCTAAAGGCACGGAAATAAAATCAGAAGTGTTTGAAAAGTGCAGGATTGCACACCCCAACCAGCTTATTAATATTCGAAAGGCAGTTAAGGACAGTATAACCCGCCATTGTTCGTTATTGTCAATAGGGAACACTCGAGTGATATCTGCCGCTCCTCGAGTCGCAAATTGAAGGACTGATTCACATCGAAACATACGCACCCATCATTGTGCGGCTGACTATTGTAAGGATAATTTTAAGTTTTAAGGCGTCACTTGATCATGCTCCTCAAGAGGCAGATCATGTAATTGGACCTACATCGAAACTTTAATTACCTATATCTTATTCTGTCGAATAATATTTTGAACCATTGCCTTTATGTACCATTGATTTTATACCATTGATTTTATATATAAAATAGTCTTTCATTTTCATCAATTATATCAAAGACAATAATTGTTCGGCGCAGGCCTAACCAACACATTATTATAACATTAATAGCATCATATCTTGTGCACTAGGTAGATCGATTTCTATAACCTTCTCCTTTGGTAAACATGTGTAAGCAATTCGTGTTTTCAGACCTGCGGAAATGTGGTATTTTGAACTTTCGAGGATTCAGGCACACATAAACACTAACGTACCTTAGTTGATTATGCTACTAGAAAAGTTATCGAATAGAAAACAATGAGCCTGCAAGTAAAATGGATGATCCGCAGCGGCAGACATTGAATTTAAAGACACGACATAAGTGTCCAAAGTTAGGGCAGTGCATTATAGACAGATAGGTAGGTAGGAACTTTGGAAGTTCTGAGGCACCACACCGACCTAGTTGTCTGATTTATCTAGGTCCTGTCACCTTTGCCGATTCACCGGAAATGCAAGCCGGCCTGTACTATGTTGAGTAATGCACTGCCGGAAACTTTCAGGGAAAAAACACGAGCGGACAAACAACAGTATCGAATGTTCTGTGTTGGGGGTGAATCAGCTATCAGTAAATTACCTAGCAAATAATAATATTTTCTATTATTTGGAACTTGGACTTGATAATTATTTATATGTTATTTATTTGTTTATATGTAATTCATCTGTATAAGTATCTGCCATGCAAAAGTACTGAAATATGGTCTTTTTCAGCTATCTTGGCGTGTCATTACAATCGTACGGAGCAAATTAATGTGGTATACAGCTAGCAGTTCTCAACAGTTTTTTAGGCTTTCGATATTTACACATCGAATTTATTTCTTCAATGTTATCGGTTAACATCGCCGTTTTTCGTTTTCATCGATGATTAACTTTATTCTATCGTTGACACGGTTCAACGCCAAGTACGTCAATCAGCTTAATCAAGTACAACATTATTTCTATTGCTGCCTCCTATATGTTAAGATTTCGATTTATCAAATGATGTCAACATCGATATATCAGAAAATTTGCACATCCCTATTTCTTAGGAAAGCGGCACCAGAATAAAGCAGGCGCAATTAAGTAGACAGTGTTTCACTGAATATAGATAGCAGTCGTTACGGCGCCGAACGCAGAAGTGTAAAGCTAGAGCAGAAACATGACGGTGTTGGTAGAAGAAAATGAAAAAATGGAGAATCTGCTTTCAGGGAAACCACATCTATTGGAAAATACAGACAACTTTTATCGTGATGTCAAAACCGATTATTTAATAATTTGTAAATGACTATAAATTAAAGTAAAAACGTGTATTTAATAAAACAATAATTGAACAATTTAATAGAAGTATTAGAAAGGAAAAATATATAATAATCATTAAATTTGATAATCATCATCGTCGTCATTATCATCATGGTATAAAGCTAAGCAAGGCGTACTTTTAAAATTCAGTTGCAAGATTTAATCCGAACAATTCGACCACAAAATCGTAATCGGCGACTCCAAAAAACCCGGGATTACAATTTCAGACGGATTGGAGCAACTAAGCTTTTGATCGCCAAAAATAATTTCTTTAAAAAGGGAAAACTAACACTAAAATTTATAAAACTCGAAAATCAACTGTAACTAAAGGACGCTGACCAAAAAATAAAATGGTGCCTTTCGAATCCCGGAATCATTTGTTTCGCCTAGCACATGTTATGATTCGCAGAACTATGGAAAAGAAAGATCAAAGAATAAAAGAAGCACAACCGGGTTGCAACTAATGCCCGCCAAGAATTGTCAATAAGGTCAGTAACGGTCTATGGTAAATCGATAACCCCGCAAAGAAACCTGTAAGAATCTACACCTGAATCAAAATCACGAATGATAGAGAGCGCGTCTAGTGACCCTCTCATAGTATCGTAGAGCTAAAAACCTACAATGTAACTCACAAATACCAATTCATGTCACTAGCGAAAAGTGAACGTCAACCGTCTTGGGGGATGAATATTTAAGTAAATATAGAAAGTAAATTAATGCATCCTCCAGATTTGTGGGGTACGGCGGTTTTTCTGAAATATCAAAAAAGGAAATGTTATAAAGCTGTTATGGGTATTGTTCTCCCAACTTGGGAGGAGTATAGAGGGCTTTGTTTGAGGAGAACTTGTGCAGCAATACTTGTCGATAGCGAGGGGTTTTACGTAAGGATATTTTTAACGGTTTTACGTAAGGATATTTTGCCCTCCAGATACTCACTTATACTACTAGGACTGCGAACGCTATGTTGTTTGTTGTTAAATTTTTCCAAATCTCGTAATAATTTCCTCCTCTTCTTCTCAAATTTATTATTTTCTTCACAATCTCTTCTTTTTTGGTATTTTTATTCACTTTAACACTAATCACTTATTTTGATACACTATTTCATATTTTGCTACTTATTTGATACACTCAACAAAGCACAACAGTGTAATGATTCATATTTGATGGTCCGCAGGGAACGATAAGTATTATATAAGAGATATATAGTAAAAAACGAGTGTTGACAGTTTTTTTCCTATTTAAATGATCCAGCTATTAAAATGTCTTCGACAAAGCCACGATGTTGTGATTGGATATGTAATCTAATTGAACGAATATAGCGAAATATATTTACTCTTACATAATATATGCGTCTTACTAACTATACTCGTCAATACTTGACAACCCCCATTCTTATCCTATACCCATTTAAATCCCATTTTTATTTACATTCCATCAGCCATTTCATAAAAACTCACTGGAGGCCTTTGGGGTCAACGTGTGCTCTGCATCCTAATTGATCCCATAGATAGTCGATGGGATTCATGTCTATACTTTGAGCAGGCCACTGTAATGTGTTGATAGTAGCAACTTCTAAAAAGTTTCGCATCATATGTGCTACATGGGTCGAACATAGAAAATCATGATTTGTCTGTAAATAAGACGTCAGATAATTTCTGAATATTCCATTACACATAATTTGGAACAAAATTTCTTCACGCGGCACAGTGCCATCGTAAACATTTAGGACATTTTACAAGTATTTTTGCTTTCAAGTTTATTTCATGCACCCATCTCGACAGTTTGGTTTATCTCAACCAGCGTTAAAATTACTTATAGTTTGTGAAATTAAAAGATTTATATCTAATACTAACAGTTATAATATATAAAAAAATAAATAAATAAAAAAGCCGTCAGTCTTTTAAAGAAAAGATCGACGATTTCACTTATATTGCTATAAGGAGAAAAGTACACGAGTTCTATCAAAATAAAGAATTACCAACAGTAGACAAAATTTTGCAAGTAGTAAATGATGATCGAGATCTGCCACTTTCATAACGCTCATACATTTATAATAAATTTATGTTAAATAAATAAAATGTTTTCATGTTTTCAAAATAAAATTTATTTCACCTACTTACGAATTTATTTCATCGAATGACGGTCCTGCGTAGCTGGTTACAGAGCCCCTCCTCTTTAGTCGCCGATGTGCAAAGCAAGTCCATTCTCTCGTTGGATAGAGTATAGTTATATATTATAGAAATAATTCATATTCGTATAAAAACTATTCGTATAAAACCTATTCATATAAAAATATACCGCCAGTACTAATTCCAAATAGCAGCCAGGGTCGGATTCCCTCTGTTTTCGCATTGTTATTTGAGAAATAATAACAATTTAAAATAGGAACTTTATTTCTAACTCAATTGAAGCTTTCATCTGAAAAAACATCTGTATCGTCATCCAATTCCTCTGCCCGATTGATAATAAATCTTTCACCACCATTGATAAGAATTTGTCCTAGTTTTCTTCTATATTCTTCTTCATGTTTACTTACTTTTATTATTGTCTTCGACCTCTTTTGAAATATTTAGTCGTCTTGAAATATTTAAAAATTCTTCTTTAATAAGTTCCACGACTTTTTTATCGAATTTTGGTAACAAAATTTTTCTACGAACTCTCATTTTTTATTGTGACCACATAAGTTCAATTGGATGAAAAATACAGTGATTACCACCGTTTACCTTAAAACAGTACTTTCTTGCTTTACTGTCAATCACATACTGTTTTTCCCATTGTTTGGTATGAAGTACCTCCAACAATTGCTTTTTGGTATATGACTCTTCGATATATAGGTAATTTGTCAGAAGAAATGCTTGAGTTACCTGTTTTTTAGGGGACATATTGGGTATTATGGGATCTTGCCTTGAATGGTAGGCTGCATTATCTAATACAATGACACTTCCAGGATTTATGTTTGGAATTACCCTTTTTCAAACCACTCAAAAAAATTTGAGTCCGTATTTTTGTGGTAATCCAGATTACATTCTTCTAGCCTTCTACCACACAATTTAAGGCCATTTTGACCCAACCATCCGTAGATCCACAATGCAAAATGACCATACTCCTGATTCCTGGTTGGAGGTCCATCTTTTAGCTGATATCTGCTAGAGTCATCAGTCCAACCTTTTTTCGCAATGTTGTGGGGTCATACTAGGTTTCGTCCTAATAATCAATATGTTTTCCTTTATCTCTAAGTACTTTTATTTTCTCTAAATTCTTTTATTTTCTCTAAATATTCTATTCTGCAATTTTCAATTCTTTGACTTTCCATTAGTGCATAGTACGCTTATTAACAATTTTAAATTTGAGCCTAATTTGTTCAGCCTCCTCGTAAGGTGCTTTCAAAACAAGGTGTTTGAACCTCTGTAAGTTTCTTTGAAATTATTTCTGTGATGGGAACTTCACTGTTTTTCTATTTTTCGTAAATTAAATTTCTTGAAAATTTGCTTGTGGCCAAGCCAAATCTCTGGATATTCCTGCCACAGAACTCTTTTTTATTGTTTGGTTTGCTTTCGTTACGAGCTGACATAAAGTACTGTAAGGAACCTCTGTTAACTTTGACACTTTTCTCAGCACTGTAGATATCCTATAATAATAGATCTCCTATATGTACAGGATCTTGTTTTAAGTTATTATACACATTTAGACAAATTTGTTTTGCTTGGTAGTCCAAAAATAAATAAACGTTTCTTTTTTTGTGATGTTCCTTCATCTAAATCTTCGCCTAAATCTGAATCGTTGATTTCCGAATTCCGATTTCGTTTTCAATATCAATAATCCACATTTCCACAATAATTCTTCTCCAATGGCCTCGAAACAGTAGAACTATTATCCCACGGTTGAAGCACGAAATAGTTAATTTCTCGTGTGGGTGCTACTATACTTAAACGCCTCAGAAAAACTAAGCCCGACCCTGCCTCTGTTTTTACTTAGGACGAAGCAATAATCCGATGCTTTTTATACGAACTTTTACAACTTGTTCCTTATACGACTTTTTATACGAATTAGAATTATTTCTGAATATGAATTATTTCAATTGGTATAGTACCCTACCAATTGAATTAGGATAATCCCGTACGTAAGTTCCAATTAACCTAACTAATGAGCCGATAGCGATAGTTTTTTATGATACTATTTTCTTCATAGGTACCGTTTTTCTTTATGACCGTTTTAATTAATTGCTTTGAAATCTTAAAAATACATAATACCTAGGTTATAACTTTTCAAGAATATAAAGTCTCTATAGAAATAACTTGTATACATTATTAAACCTGCTGTTAAACTACAGGTATACATACATAAAACATATTAAACTTTTACTATAACGCCAAAACTTCAGTCTCAAGTTATATTTTTTCTGGAAACTGATATTTATACCAGGCCTCTGAGGACAATATATCTATTAGATCGATGATCAAAAATGTCGGTAAGTGCTCGCAAATGCGTTTGACCCATACGTGACACTCTCATTGACTAATAAATACAGTTGATTTGGATTTACGTCAAAATCGGGATTATACAAACTAATATTGGACCATCTGCGACCGTCATTGCAGACCTACGGCAGAATACAGAGGGGAGACGAAACCGGGCCATCGCGACGTCAGGCACACATGCCGATAGTCTGAATATGCTATCAACCTATCTCCACACTTCCTAAAGTGACAAACAGAATTGAAATTGGATATTTTTGTATGAACTGCACAAATGCGCCTCAGTCCGAGACGTCACTTTTTATATAACATATTTTCTCATCTTTTACCGGTTGCGATGCCGGTCCTATAGTCATAGGCAAGGTAGGCACTGAACATTTTTAAAAGTTTTAGTTATTGATATATTAATAAAAACATCAACAGTCTGGCTCCCTACTAAATCCAAGCGTAAGCTTAAAAAAATACAAATTGGTTTCAATGTTTGTCGCAATAATTAAACTTAACATAATCTTAGCATGCACTACCAACTTGCAATAATTAATATTATATCCTGTCGTCAATAACGACGGGGCGTAGGTAGAAATTATCATTTAGGTTCAAGAAAGGTACGAGCTTCTTTTTAACAAAATCATGAATTATCAAACCAAATTTAATACATTTTATTTACCCTATTTATATTATATTAATAGTAATTGAACAATTTGTACAGTATTATTCACATTATTAACAAAAAATTAAAAATAATTTTTTTTATTAACAGTAATATAGCGTCAAGATCGATTAAATTAGATAGGTTGCCACGTCACTTTTACGGGAGGATCCGGCAGGGGAAAATGTGATGTCATCTTTGTATTTTGGCAGACGTCTGACAGTTTATTTTCAAGTTTCCCAGCATTTTCCGAGTTATTTAGTGATTTTTATGTGTAAATACTATTTAATAACATTATATGATTTTATTTTGAGATTTTTGATAGGACAATATAATAAATTATATTAGCAATATTTATACAAAGATGACGTCGCGCGGTAGGATTGTAAGTTATGAGGCAATATATCTTATTAATTCGATATTGATATAGGGTAACTACTTAATGTTAGGCGCTGCTTCATCAGTGGTAATGACGTGGTTCAAGTTATTTCGACGTACGCCTTACTAGGGTTCCATAAACACAGTGCGAATGCAACATAGACCGTAGCCGATTGATTGCACTGTCTGTGATTAATTCTGTTACTGATGACGCAACGCCTAATATTCATTAGTTATCCTATATCACAATGGATATTCTCTAAATTAGACACCGATGGGCAATTGACATCATTTACCTCACCTATATCATCTCTTTCGTACAAAATTTTGTTAGCAACTTCCATCCGCCATGCCTTTTTAATGGTAAGACTTCTACTCCTATAATATTGCCAATAATGTGGATGTGGCGTTCCTCGAAATCTATATCGACCAGTATATGTTTCTTGATTTTACAAGTTAAGAAATTTTTTCTGAAACGGCTGTCAATTCTTCCCAAAAGGTATATATAGCACTTTTCTCCTTGGTACCTCATAAAGGAACGATGTCAATGTCAGTTCTAATGACGATATACTTCTTTATAATCCGCAAATTACAGGCCATTGATTCGCTACATACTGTTACCGAAAATGTACGCGACATCCCATTTTTTGAATACGGGATTTTTATGGAAATTATATTCATTATTGTTACATCGGTCGTTTTCATCACGAAAAGCTCAAGGGATCGACATGCTCCAGTTATTCCCACCGTAGCCACTACTTTCATAAGTAAGTATGAATTATCATCAGCTTTTTCAAAAAACTGGATTTTTTGGCTTAGTTATAACGTCATTTTATCATTTTCAAAAAAGCATGCAAATTTCACACATCTTTCACATCTTCATATGCTAATCCACATCTTCATATACTGAAAGGGTTGCCTTCAGCATCAAATACTCACACCACAAACTGGATAGAGACTTCAGGACTGCAGACTTTTCACAAACATGAACTTATCGTTAAGCTTCTCCATGATGTTGTTAACACACCAATCTTTAAACGATTTGTATGCCTGTTCGTACCGCTTCTTCAACTTCTCAGGTAGTAGAAATAAAAAAGCGTTGCCTCTTCTTCAATATCCATTCCACTCATACTTCTAATGGGATTTCGAAAAATACGCGTATTTCCGGCAGAAAATTTGAAGCTTTCAAAATAATAAATTTTCTGACAGTGTCAATATGATATTGTAGAAAACATCATAACCCGGGAAACTAATCATTAATAAAGCCGCAGGAGCTCAAAAACATATTCCAGGAATAATTCTTGTTAAAATTATATAAATAAATTAATGTGAATTCCAAAAGTTTGTGAATGACATTATTGCCCATGCATTAAAAGAAAATAGTCGTTTGTACAATATAAAATTTAATGAAAACGTGCAATTAACTCGGAGATTTATGGTGTTACCAATTGACGTTGCGCTACTTTGTATTTAGGAAAACAGGAGTTGGCTTTTCGTGGCCATGATGAAAATATTAATTACCTAAATCGCGGCGGAAATTTAAAAAAATAATTATTCAAATTTTATATGAAAAGAAGCCTTATAGCTATATAAAATCACTAAGAAAAAATTAAAGCCGCATTGTACACGCATTGTATGGCATGCATGATATCTTTACAATTATTAGATGGTTTAATTAATAGTGGCAGCGATAGTCTGAGTCGAAACACAGACGCTGGGATCTTCGTCCAATAAGTATAATAGCAGCGACTCCAACCTAATCTATCTAAATCTACCTATAGCGTTTCGTCTTATCGCCGGAGTGCAGAGATTTTGAACAAAAGCTGCTGCAACCTGTAATATCTGTGCGCTCTTCTCCACATCTCGAAAGCCCTTCAATTCGTTCATTCGCTTCTCTGTACTTTTCAGCAATCTTACCTTAATCCCCGACTTACTTTTCAATTATGGTTCT
Source organism: Tetropium fuscum (assembly GCA_964058915.1). NCBI lineage: Eukaryota > Metazoa > Arthropoda > Insecta > Coleoptera > Cerambycidae > Tetropium > Tetropium fuscum. The sequence continues at coordinate 8,921 of CAXKVY010006514.1, read as the reverse complement.
TATATTAAGTTATTGCACAAAGCCTATTCATGTCTTCTGCTTTCAGGACGCTAAGCACAATATTTCAGATATTATGTCGATTGGATTAGTAAGAATGTAGGTATATGTTTAAATGTACGCTTACTTATTTTTATTTGGGAACATTGACATATATAAGGGCCGGTTTTTCAATGCTCGGTTAAGTTAATATAACTGATAGCTATGTGTTAACTGGCAGTTAAACTGTTTTTTCTGTGGCGGTTTCGACCTGTCAGCCAAGCTCCCTGCTTTGTTAGTTGGCATCCGAATCCTTCGGTTAAAGAAATATCGCCGGCAGTTACTGTGCTGTATTATTCTAACGATAGATCTTCTCACATATATAGGTACCTATATATCCGTATATATTATATTAATCTATGCCTATATTCTAACATGTTCTCTGTGATCATTATTAATACTCAATTGTAACTCTAATCTGTCAGGTATTCGTATTGCAAATTTTGTTTGGATTTTATTGTGTAATTTTTTGTAATTTGTTTAATTTTATTTTGGTAAAAATGTGAGCTTTTTCATTTGTTAGTGTTCATGAAGATTGAAGGTGACGAATTTATTTATTTCATTAATCATGAAAGAAGATTATGATGATAAGGATTTTTTTACGACAATACTATAGATCATAATAGATTATGATTCAAATGTTTCATTGAATAGCTATTTATGTAACCAGTTGGGAAAAGTACTATTTTGTGTAACGAGCAGATTTCTGCGGAACGAGCGCTAACGAGTTCCGCAAAAGGATGCGAGTTTCACAAAATAATGTTTCCTAGCGTGTTTCATACAAGATTTGTTTCTAATTTTCACCAATTTTGTATTTTATGGGAAGAAAACTGTGATTTTTATATGTTTAAAAACAATCAAGTAGGTTGTAACGGTGTGACAGCTCGTCACTTTCATAGCTTGTCTGGTCTAAATAACCTACTATCAAATGAACTTTTTCTAATTTTGACATGTAAAGTGAGACTTCTCAAAACCCTTTAACGTTAGGAAACGTTTTACTTTTCACAACCAGTTACGAAAAGTAAAATATTACGTAACTGGTTGTGTAAAGTTCATTACATAGTAGGTTTGATTTACACTATTTTGTGTAACTCGCATTTTTTTGCAGAAATCTACTCGTTGCACAAAATAGTACTTTTCCAAATTGGTTACATAAATAATAGCTATTTATTTATGTAACCGTAAAAAATTAGTGTAATAGTAAAATATTACACAACTAGTTGCGTAATATTTTACTTTTCGTAACTAGTTGTAAAAAGTAAGACGTTTCCTAACGTCAACGGGTTTTGAAAAGTCTCACTTTACATGTCAAAATTAGAAAAAATATATTTAACGCTCATTAAAAATATTGTAACTTGTAAATATCGTAGCTTACAGCAGATCCTAGCCAAGGCAAATAATAGATGCTTTATAAATTTTGTCATTTATGGTCCGATGCTGCTCATAATATGTATCTCGGAGTATTTGAAGTAGCAAGTGACGATTTTTTTTTTAAAACATATATTCAAGATTGCAGCTCCAAGATATGAATTTTGTAATTTAGTCAGAATCAAGTCAGAATCGACTTGAAAAGCAGATCACGGAAATTTTTGTGAAAATATATATCAACCCCAAACCCCATCAAGTATTCGTTGGTCCACCCTTACTAAATAAATAAAAATGGAATTACGATATTTTAAGGTATATTTGGCGTAATTTTACAGCATATAAAGTAGAGTAAAAGTATGAGAGAAGAGACAAGTTTTTGTCGTCGCTTCTAGTGGCAATAAATTAACAAAAAGCATAAGCATTTAAAAACAGTCAGGTAGCTTTTTAGATACTAATTTATAAAGGACAGATCACAATTTCTAGTTAAGGACAGTGTTCCGACCCAATAACGCAGTTCTGAATTAAATTATTCGTCGACAAGTTGAAATTACAATGACTTCCAGTGCAGAAAATCAAATTATTTTGTAATTACAAACTTTGGAGAATTTAAGTTTTGTAAATTTATGCATATCATATCCTAACGGAGACTAACAATATCTCAGAGCAATCTACATCCATTCTAACTTTTCCATATACCTTTTCATCGAAAACAAATGAATCAATTCCAATGAAATATAGATATTTTCACGAGTTGGGTACAATTTCATCTCGCGACATTTACTCTACTTTTTGTTATTTTAAATAGATGCTATTTCTCTTTTATACTTTCCGTAGATTCTTGTGGAAATATATAGACGTTATATTTTAAGGAAACCCAAAGTGATTTCTTTTGTCGTCACCGAGATGATGATAATCGCTGGATGTTACGTTGTGAAAGCAGTGCCGCAATTTATAAGCTGGTTCTACGGCTGGATATAATCGTATCAGTTTTTAAAATATGTTTTACCTAACTACTACGAATTTTATTTTGGCGAAATTTTATTACTGTCACCGTGTTGAACGCATAGTAAAATATATTAAAATTTCACTAATACTGCTCCTGAAATTATATTATTAAACCACTTACATATATGGTTAATTTATCATTTGAGGCAAGCACGTTTCCTAAAAACTTAAAATGTACTATACTTATATATTTAATTATACTATTATTAAACTATTATATTATTAAACTATACTTATATGTTTAATTTATCATTTGAGACAGGCACGTTTCCTAAAAACTGGAAAAGTGGTTCAAATTTTTAAGAAAAAGGAAGCCTAATTATTACAAAATTGTTGGTCTCTAACTGTGCCCTACGGACTGTCAAAATTTTGGAATATTGTTATCTAGACCGATTGGCAAATTACTTGGAAGCGTTTAATATTTTTACAAAAAAACCCAACATGGTTTCTCTAGTGGTCTGTCTACAGGTACAGCGATACATTCTTTTTTAAATAAAACGAGTCCATTGATGCAGGGCAATGTCCACTTGGAATATTTTGTGATCTCAGCAAGGCATTCAAGCGCACTAATTATGATTTAACAAAATCGAAATTATTTGATTATTCTATACGGGTGTGTCACTAAATTGGATCGCTACATTTCTACACTGCTGGCCAATAGGTTGGAATAATTCAAATTTTTAGGGTAAGTTTCGATACATATATCTTCTGAACGATATGGAATATCAAAATACGGATTTCAGGACGTTTTTGGAAATTTCATCGACAAAAACTGGTCTGAATATCAATTTTCCATTATGCTCAAAAAAGGAATATACGGGGGTGTAAACTAAACCCCTAAAAAAATCAAAATTTCATTCTTACCGAGAATTTAGGAAAACCAAAATCGAGTTAAATTTTTTATACCGGGGTAATCTATGGACCAATTCGAAAAAACAAATTTGGCCGATTTTTGATATCTCGCTTATTTTTGAATATACGGCGTTTTTATTGAAATTAGGACAATTTTTTGGAAATGTATCTCTTACTTTTTAAAAACAAAGTAAGTAATGGATTTTTTTCTTATTTTCAAGTAAGCTTACATGCCTCTAGCTGCCTCAGTAGCTAGAATTGACATTTCTTATACAGGGTGCCTGCGAAAACATTTAATAAGCATGTGTCACGAAAAATCTGTATATTTAAATAAACTGTGTGCAGAACCCTGTATGATTAAAATGAACGATAATTTTAAAATTTTAAAACTGTGAAGGGAAACCTTAGAAAAATATCTCGAAACGGTTTTTTATTTTTCTTGATCGGATGAGTATTATCATAATCACCAGCTAATCGTTACTACCGCAAGTTTTTTAAATGTTTTATATAGGGATTTACCGTGTAATTACAACGAAACTGTAAATTATGATAATACTCATCCGATCAAGAAAAATAAAAAACCGTTTCGAGATATTTTTCTAAGGTTTCCCTTCACAGTTTTAAAATTTTAAAATTATCTTTCATTTTAATCATACAGGGTTCTGCACACAGTTTATTTAAATATACAGATTTTTCGTGACACATGCTTATTAAATGTTTTCGCAGGCACCCTGTATAAGAAATGTCAATTCTAGCTACTGAGGCAGCTAGAGGCATGTAAGCTTACTTGAAAATAAGAAAAAAATCCATTACTTACTTTGTTTTTAAAAAGTAAGAGATACATTTCCAAAAAATTGTCCTAATTTCAATAAAAACGCCGTATATTCAAAAATAAGCGAGATATCAAAAATCGGCCAAATTTGTTTTTTCGAATTGGTCCATAGATTACCCCGGTATAAAAAATTTAACTCGATTTTGGTTTTCCTAAATTCTCGGTAAGAATGAAATTTTGATTTTTTTAGGGGTTTAGTTTACACCCCCGTATATTCCTTTTTTGAGCATAATGGAAAATTGATATTCAGACCAGTTTTTGTCGATGAAATTTCCAAAAACGTCCTGAAATCCGTATTTTGATATTCCATATCGTTCAGAAGATATATGTATCGAAACTTACCCTAAAAATTTGAATTATTCCAACCTATTGGCCAGCAGTGTATATGATCGACGACAGTATGTAACTTTAAGTCATAATAGCGGAAACACCAGGTGCAGTACTAATTCAGAGTGTTTAAATGTAACTCTTGGTGTCCCACAGGGCTCCATCTTGGATCCGGTGCGTTTTCTTTTATATATTAATGATATTGATTTCTTCTCGGCGACCGCATATTTTACAATTTATGCTGATGATATTTCTGTGATTTCAAGTCCATTTCATATTGCTTTGTAATAATATTTTTAAAAATTGAAGCAATTACCGGCATACCGAACACTCACAAGCATAAAAATATTTTTTAGGGCTATAAAATTCTTACGCTACCTCGTATTTATATATTTGAAATTTGAGCTCAAATTATGACAAATTTTATCGTATCAGTAACAAATATTTCCAAAATATTTTGTATGCCAATAATAAGCCTTGAACTGATTCCGTGAAAACTTTCATACAATATTCTTAAATTATTCTCAACGGTTACATAAAGTAAAGGATATAGTGAAGCTCTTTCTTATCTGCGAAAAATGCTGGCATGGACACTAATACCGCGCCATAAATAAGGCTCCCGTTCGGCATAGACCTATATATGTAATTATTTTATATTTCAAATAAACGGCGATATCAAAATATTATATTAGGTGCCGCTGTAATAAATCGTTATCGAAATGGCCAATATCCTCCATTTTCACCATTCCGCAAATCTGCCGCTACTCAGGCTATTTTTATATGAACGCTAGCTCGAGTTTTTGCCCCATCTATATGACTGGTTTAGGTAACTTTTTACAGTGTTATTCCTGAGACATCCTCGACCATTTTCTGGTAGTTTATTCTGGAAATTGAAAGGCAAATCATTGTTGGTCATAATAAGATCACAGTGGAAAGTTTAACTGCAAAAAGTTCGGAAACTTTGATATACAGTATAACTGTAAATATTTTCCATCTCTTGCGGGTTACATTTCATCTTGGATATTAGCTTATTTTGAACCAGAGAAATTTCTATTTTTTATCATTGTGTTCATCATCAAACTGTCAATAACTTTCCAACAGGTCCGTTCGTCCGTCCGCCTGTCTGTAAGTTACCGCGATTTTTGTACTTGATATATATATATATATATATATATATATATATATATATATATATATATATATATATATATATATATATATATACATATATATATATATATATATATATATATATATATATATATATATATATATATATATATATATATATATATATATATATATATATATATATATATATATACAAGTAACGAAGGAAGTGTTGGTTTTTTCTGTGAAGGAAGTGTTGGTTTTTTCTATATAGATAATACAATAGATAATAATGCTAGGAGTTCGTAAAGGCACTTAAAAACGGTAGCCACGTTAAAATTTCTCTCTAAGGAATCTAAGAATTTATATAGTAAAATTCAAATTAATTATTGAAATTTGGGCATGATAATAATTATACCTCACTTGTTTACGAGGTATTAGGTATTAAGTAAATTAGTGAATTTTAAGTAATTGTGGTTTGTCCAAGCAGTAATTAGACGTCTAGGGTCCTAGATAGTTCTATAGTAGTTTTCGTCGTATCCAAATAATAATTTTCAACTAGTAAATTAACATTAATTACAAGTTATTATATTTCCAAGAAGACGTCTCAGCAAGTCCACATGTAGTGTTCCTGATTTCGCCTTAAGATTGTTTATCGAGGCTGTTCACACAGCTAGGAGACAGTGAAGTTTTCCGAACGTGGAAGCCATTGCAATAGCACCGTACCACCAATAGGGTTCCACACAATAGTGCTTCCGTGTAGTGCGCGAGTGATTATTTTTGTTTACAAAGGATTACCTTTGCAAAAAGGTAACAAACAAACAACAACTTCTTTTTTATAATAATTTTTATATATGTCTAAATATGTCTAAATATGTCTCACATTGTTCGTTAAGGATTTAATATGCCATGTTTTTAGTGATCTAAGGTACGATAGTGTGACGATCTTTCCCTGTCGTCGGTCATACCTCGAGCGCCAAACTATGCTTTATCGTGTACAGTTACCACGTTACCCCCAAATACAGCACAGTGGAGGCCTTAGATAGCTTCTAGCTGGAGATTGTAAATTTCCAAAGGTCAACGTGATTCAAAGGGAGTAGAGAATACTATTTTAAACAATGAGGCTATTAAACAATGTAATTAAACAATGAAGATATTGTTCTAATAATAAGTTTATTCTATTTACTTAACATTCTCAAGATCATCAGGAAATCTACTATCTAAATACGCGAATATATCTACACATTTATATCTACATATATATTCTTTATCTCAGTCTATCTACGTAGATTTTACCTTCTTACGGAGAGATATATATACAACACTACTATAAGAAAACAAGGGATCTGTTTAGCAATTTGTTTTTACACGCGGCCGTATTATTAGCGAAGAATTACTAGCAACGGGGAAAATAGATTTTTTTAAGCAAAACGCTAATCCATGCATGGGGAGAAAGCAACACTAAAACCAATTACCTGTGTACATATATGTAAAGGCAGTAAAATGTCAGTAATGAATAATCAGTAAGGAATAATCAGAGTTTTCGGAGGGGCTAAGAATCAGAGTTTGGTTAATTCTATGTTTGAAGAAACTATGACATAATAACCAACAGCAAGCACCCCGGAGATTTGCTGCAAACCCTGTTGTTTATTATTCGAAAAAACTACTAAGGGACTCCTCGGAAGAAAGTCATCAACCCTAGTTGTCTATGCTACAAGTGAATACTATCCCTAACCTTTTCCGAGTTATAACTCTTTAAAATTGATTAACGGCCATCTTGTTTTCCGGCATTTTAACATTTTTTTCCCTTGAACCCTTTCATTTGATATCCATATCATGGTGTTTATGTACCTCTATGAAAAAACATAGTCCACCATCTTTGGGAGTCCGCCATATTGGATTTATAGTGAGGTCATTTTATTTTCTTATTCTTCTCAGCAAACCCTTTCATTGGATACCCATATCACGGAAGTTCAAAAAAAATAACTAATCCACGGTCTTTGGGAGTCTGCCATATTGGATTTAGGGTGACGTCATTTTATTTTCCTATTCTTCTCAGTAAACCGTTTCATTTGATACCCCTATTATGGAAGTGAATAAAAAATAACTACTCCGCCATCATGGGCGGTCCGCCATATTGCATTTAGAATGACGTGGCTTAGCTAACCACGTATTGTCATCCACACTATGTGCGTGCAAAATTTCAGCTCAATCGGCGGAAGATAACTACTTTAAAATTCAGTTGCAAGATTTGACCCGAACAAACATACATAGATAGCAAGTTAAATAAAGGCTTGTAAAATAGCAACATTTTATGCTGTTGTTGATTGTTGCCAGGACTGTGAGTTAAAACGATGTCATTTACTTATCTATTTAATTTTTTACGACAATTAGTTACATTACCGAATATTCAACCGGTAATCAGTAGACAGAACTTTAGTTTTATCAGTCTACTAAATGGCGAAAGCACCGGTCACAACCCTAATTTATTGATATTTAAATTAATTTAAAAAATATTTTCTATCGGATCAAATTGTGAATCTAAAAAGCATTCTCGAATCATACACATAAAATTTCATAAACATCAGTCCAGCCATTTTGGAGGAGTTCAATGTATATACAGCGTGATCCGTTAAGACTACGGAGCGGCTATATCTCAGCCGTCATTCATGCTACGATATCGAGGTAAAAAGTTTATACCTCACATTTTTATGTGAGTTTCCCTCAAAACTAATGTCGCATAAAAATATCACTATGAAAATAGTAGGTTTTAATAATAAATTCAAGTGTAAATGATCAATTAAATAAATCATGCATCATTCTGAAGAGCCCCAATAAAAGCGGAAAAACTTATGCAACTTTTCAAAGATTCGTTTCCGTAGATATGTCCGTTATGATATGTCATAGATGTCATTTAAGATCGTTTGATCTTGAAAAATAATTTTTCGCCCACGGCTCGGAGTCGAATTGTTTGAATAGCGAAGCTATGAGCAACTGAACTGATCTGTAAAAATTGCTGATGCTGCCTCATTTCTGGTTCTCTTATTGTCTTCTGCCACCTGGCTGAGCGCATTTTCTCATTGATGAGTTTTGGATTTTCCATGCAGGGGCAGGAATATTGCATATCCCTGGCTGTTAAATACATGCCACCTATAAAACAATATCATTCATATAATTTGTAAACTGCTGCTACAAATCCATCAACTCACAAAGGGTAACCCGGAAATTAAACGAGTTCGTTTTGATGCCCGTATATCAATTTGGCCTGAGGAATACGACTATTTATATTCATATCAATTTTAATATCAATACTGTATTATGAACTTGTGTGTGTATGTCATTAATATTTGTGGACAATACGAAGTAATAATAGGTACAAAGATATGTTTAA
>CAXKVY010006513.1:0-15885 GCA_964058915.1 Tetropium fuscum | reverse complement strand
AAGAGATATATAGTAAAAAACGAGTGTTGACAGTTTTTTTCCTATTTAAATGATCCAGCTATTAAAATGTCTTCGACAAAGCCACGATGTTGTGATTGGATATGTAATCTAATTGAACGAATATAGCGAAATATAATATTATATTTACTCTTACATAATATATGCGTCTTACTAACTATACTCGTCAATACTTGACAACCCCCATTCTTATCCTATACCCATTTAAATCCCATTTTTATTTACATTCCATTAGCCATTTCATAAAAACTCACTGGAGGCCTTTGGGGTCAACGTGTGCTCTGCATCCTAATTGATCCCATAGATAGTCGATGGGATTCATGTCTATACTTTGAGCAGGCCACTGTAATGTGTTGATAGTAGCAACTTCTAAAAAGTTTCGCATCATATGTGCTACATGGGTCGAACATAGAAAATCATGATTTGTCTGTAAATAAGACGTCAGATAATTTCTGAATATTCCATTACACATAATTTGGAACAAAATTTCTTCACGCGGCACAGTGCCATCGTAAACATTTAGGACATTTTACAAGTATTTTTGCTTTCAAGTTTATTTCATGCACCCTTCTCGACAGTTTGCTTTATCTCAACCAGCGTTAAAATTACTTATAGTTTGTGAAATTAAAAGATTTATATCTAATACTAACAGTTATAATATATAAAAAAATAAATAAATAAAAAAGCCGTCAGTCTTTTAAAGAAAAGATCGACGATTTCACTAAAATTGCTATAAGGAGAAAAGTACACGAGTTCTATCAAAATAAAGAATTACCAACAGTAGACAAAATTTTGCAAGTAGTAAATGATGATCGAGATCTGCCACTTTCATAACGCTCATACATTTATAATAAATTTATGTTAAATAAATAAAATGTTTTCATGTTTTCAAAATAAAATTTATTTCACCTACTTACGAATTTATTTCATCGAATGACGGTCCTGCGTAGCTGGTTACAGAGCCCCTCCTCTTTAGTCGCCGATGTGCAAAGCAAGTCCATTCTCTCGTTGGATAGAGTATAGTTATATATTATAGAAATAATTCATATTCGTATAAAAACTATTCGTATAAAACCTATTCATATAAAAATATACCGCCAGTACTAATTCCAAATAGCAGCCAGGGTCGGATTCCCTCTGTTTTCGCATTGTTATTTGAGAAATAATAACAATTTAAAATAGGAACTTTATTTCTAACTCAATTGAAGCTTTCATCTGAAAAAACATCTGTATCGTCATCCAATTCCTCTGCCCGATTGATAATAAATCTTTCACCACCATTGATAAGAATTTGTCCTAGTTTTCTTCTATATTCTTCTTCATGTTTACTTACTTTTATTATTGTCTTCGACCTCTTTTGAAATATTTAGTCGTCTTGAAATATTTAAAAATTCTTCTTTAATAAGTTCCACGACTTTTTTATCGAATTTTGGTAACAAAATTTTTCTACGAACTCTCATTTTTTATTGTGACCACATAAGTTCAATTGGATGAAAAATACAGTGATTACCACCGTTACCACCGTTTACCTTAAAACAGTACTTTCTTGCTTTACTGTCAATCACATACTGTTTTTCCCATTGTTTGGTATGAAGTACCTCCAACAATTGCTTTTTGGTATATGACTCTTCGATATATAGGTAATTTGTCAGAAGAAATGCTTGAGTTACCTGTTTTTTAGGGGACATATTGGGTATTATGGGATCTTGCCTTGAATGGTAGGCTGCATTATCTAATACAATGACACTTCCAGGATTTATGTTTGGAATGACCCTTTTTCAAACCACTCAAAAAAATTTGAGTCCGTATTTTTGTGGTAATCCAGATTACATTCTTCTAGCCTTCTACCACACAATTTAAGGCCATTTTGACCCAACCATCCGTAGATCCACAATGCAAAATGACCATACTCCTGATTCCTGGTTGGCGGTCCATCTTTTAGCTGATATCTGCTAGAGTCATCAGTCCAACCTTTTTTCGCAATGTTGTGGGGTCATACTAGGTTTCGTCCTAATAATCAATATGTTTTCCTTTATCTCTAAGTTCTTTTATTTTCTCTAAATATTCTATTCTGCAATTTTCAATTCTTTGACTTTCCATTAGTGCATAGTACGCTTATTAACAATTTTAAATTTGAGCCTAATTTGTTCAGCCTCCTCGTAAGGTGCTTTCAAAACAAGGTGTTTGAACCTCTGTAAGTTTCTTTGAAATTATTTCTGTGATGGGAACTTCACTGTTTTTCTATTTTTCGTAAATTAAATTTCTTGAAAATTTGCTTGTGGCCAAGCCAAATCTCTGGATATTCCTGCCACAGAACTCTTTTTTATTGTTTGGTTTGCTTTCGTTACAAGCTGACATAAAGTACTGTAAGGAACCTCTGTTAACTTTGACACTTTTCTCAGCACTGTAGATATCCTATAATAATAGATCTCCTATATGTACAGGATCTTGTTTTAAGTTATTATACACATTTAGACAAATTTGTTTTGCTTGGTAGTCCAAAAATAAATAAACGTTTCTTTTTTTGTGATGTTCCTTCATCTAAATCTTCGCCTAAATCTGAATCGTTGATTTCCGAATTCCGATTTCGTTTTCAATATCAATAATCCACATTTCCACAATAATTCTTCTCCAATGGCCTCGAAACAGTAGAACTATTATCCCACGGTTGAAGCACGAAATAGTTAATTTCTCGTGTGGGTGCTACTATACTTACACGCCTCAGAAAAACTAAGCCCGACCCTGCCTCTGTTTTTACTTAGGACGAAGCAATAATCCGATGCTTTTTATACGAACTTTTACAACTTGTTCCTTATACGACTTTTTATACGAATTAGAATTATTTCTGAATATGAATTATTTCAATTGGTATAGTACCCTACCAATTGAATTAGGATCATCCCGTACGTAAGTTCCAATTAACCTAACTAATGAGCCGATAGCGATAGTTTTTTATGATACTATTTTCTTCATAGGTACCGTTTTTCTTTATGACCGTTTTAATTAATTGCTTTGAAATCTTAAAAATACATAATACCTAGGTTATAACTTTTCAAGAATATAAAGTCTCTATAGAAATAACTTGTATACATTATTAAACCTGCTGTTAAACTACAGGTATACATACATAAAACATATTAAACTTTTACTATAACGCCAAAACTTCAGTCTCAAGTTATATTTTTTCTGGAAACTGATATTTATACCAGGCCTCTGAGGACAATATATCTATTAGATCGATGATCAAAAATGTCGGTAAGTGCTCGCAAATGCGTTTGACCCATACGTGACACTCTCATTGACTAATAAATACAGTTGATTTGGATTTACGTCAAAATCGGGATTATACAAACTAATATTGGACCATCTGCGACCGTCATTGCAGACCTACGGCAGAATACAGAGGGGAGACGAAACCGGGCCATCGCGACGTCAGGCACACATGCCGATAGTCTGAATATGCTATCAACCTATCTCCACACTTCCTAAAGTGACAAACAGAATTGAAATTGGATATTTTTGTATGAACTGCACAAATGCGCCTCAGTCCGAGACGTCACTTTTGATATAACATATTTTCTCATCTTTTACCGGTTGCGATGCCGGTCCTATAGTCATAGGCAAGGTAGGCACTGAACATTTTTAAAAGTTTTAGTTATTGATATATTAATAAAAACATCAACAGTCTGGCTCCCTACTAAATCCAAGCGTAAGCTTAAAAAAATACAAATTGGTTTCAATGTTTGTCGCAATAATTAAACTTAACATAATCTTAGCATGCACCACCAACTTGCAATAATTAATATTATATCCTGTCGTCAATAACGACGGGGCGTAGGTAGAAATTATCATTTAGGTTCAAGAAAGGTACGAGCTTCTTTTTAACAAAATCATGAATTATCAAACCAAATTTAATACATTTTATTTACCCTATTTATATTATATTAATAGTAATTGAACAATTTGTACAGTATTATTCACATTATTAACAAAAAATTAAAAATAATTTTTTTTATTAACAGTAATATAGCGTCAAGATCGATTAAATTAGATAGGTTGCCACGTCACTTTTACGGGAGGATCCGGCAGGGGAAAATGTGATGTCATCTTTGTATTTTGGCAGACGTCTGACAGTTTATTTTCAAGTTTCCCAGCATTTTCCGAGTTATTTAGTGATTTTTATGTGTAAATACTATTTAATAACATTATATGATTTTATTTTGAGATTTTTGATAGGACAATATAATAAATTATATTAGCAATATTTATACAAAGATGACGTCGCGCGGTAGGATTGTAAGTTATGAGGCAATATATCTTATTAATTCGATATTGATATAAGGTAACTACTTAATGTTAGGCGCTGCTTCATCAGTGGTAATGACGTGGTTCAAGTTATTTCGACGTACGCCTTACTAGGGTTTCATAAACACAGTGCGAATGCAACATAGACCGTAGCCGATTGATTGCACTGTCTGTGATTAATTCTGTTACTGATGACGCAACGCCTAATATTCATTAGTTATCCTATATCACAATGGATATTCTCTAAATTAGACACCGATGGGCAATTGACATCATTTACCTCACCTATATCATCTCTTTCGTACAAAATTTTGTTAGCAACTTCCATCCGCCATGCCTTTTTAATGGTAAGACTTCTACTCCTATAATATTGCCAATAATGTGGATGTGGCGTTCCTCGAAATCTATATCGACCAGTATATGTTTCTTGATTTTACAAGTTAAGAAATTTTTTCTGAAACGGCTGTCAATTCTTCCCAAAAGGTATATATAGCACTTTTCTCCTTGGTACCTCATAAAGGAACGATGTCAATGTCAGTTCTAATAACGATATACTTCTTTAAAATCCGCAAATTACAGGCCATTGATTCGCTACATACTGTTACCGAAAATGTACGCGACATCCCATTTTTTGAATACGGGATTTTTGTGGAAATTATATTCATTATTGTTACATCGGTCGTTTTCATCACGAAAAGCTCAAGGGATCGACATGCTCCAGTTATTCCCACCGTAGCCACTACTTTCATAAGTAAGTATGAATTATCATCAGCTTTTTCAAAAAACTGGATTTTTTGGCTTTGTTATAACGTCATTTTATCATTTTCAAAAAAGCATGCAAATTTCACACATCTTTCACATCTTCATATGCTAATCCACATCTTCATATACTGAAAGGGTTGCCTTCAGCATCAAATACTCACACCACAAACTGGATAGAGACTTCAGGACTGCAGACTTTTCACAAACATGAACTTATCGTTAAGCTTCTCCATGATGTTGTTAACACACCAATCTTTAAACGATTTGTATGCCTGTTCGTACCGCTTCTTCAACTTCTCAGGTAGTAGAAATAAAAAAGCGTTGCCTCTTCTTCAATATCCATTCCACTCATACTTCTAATGGGATTTCGAAAAATACGCGTATTTCCGGCAGAAAATTTGAAGCTTTCAAAATAATAAATTTTCTGACAGTGTCAATATGATATTGTAGAAAACATCATAACCCGGGAAACTAATCATTAATAAAGCCGCAGGAGCTCAAAAACATATTCCAGGAATAATTCTTGTTAAAATTATATAAATAAATTAATGTGAATTCCAAAAGTTTGTGAATGACATTATTGCCCATGCATTAAAAGAAAATAGTCGTTTGTACAATATAAAATTTAATGAAAACGTGCAATTAACTCGGAGATTTATGGTGTTACCAATTGACGTTGCGCTACTTTGTATTTAGGAAAACAGGAGTTGGCTTTTCGTGGCCATGATGAAAATATTAATTACCTAAATCGCGGCGGAAATTTAAAAAAATAATTATTCAAATTTTATATGAAAAGAAGCCTTATAGCTATATAAAATCACTAAGAAAAAATTAAAGCCGCATTGTACACGCATTGTATGGCATGCATGATATCTTTACAATTATTAGATGGTTTAATTAATAGTGGCAGCGATAGTCTGAGTCGAAACACAGACGCTGGGATCTTCGTCCAATAAGTATAATAGCAGCGACTCCAACCTAATCTATCTAAATCTACCTATAGCGTTTCGTCTTATCGCCGGAGTGCAGAGATTTTGAACAAAAGCTGCTGCAACCTGTAATATCTGTGCGCTCTTCTCCACATCTCGAAAGCCCTTCAATTCGTTCATTCGCTTCTCTGTACTTTTCAGCAATCTTACCTTAATCCCCGACTTACTTTTCAATTATGGTTCTTATATTAAGTTATTGCACAAAGCCTATTCATGTCTTCTGCTTTCAGGACGCTAAGCACAATATTTCAGATATTATGTCGATTGGATTAGTAAGAATGTAGGTATATGTTTAAATGTACGCTTACTTATTTTTATTTGGGAACATTGACATATATAAGGGCCGGTTTTTCAATGCTCGGTTAAGTTATTATAACTGATAGCTATGTGTTAACTGGCAGTTAAACTGTTTTTTCTGTGGCGGTTTCGACCTGTCAGCCAAGCTCCCTGCTTTGTTAGTTGGCATCCGAATCCTTCGGTTAAAGAAATATCGCCGGCAGTTACTGTGCTGTATTATTCTAACGATAGATCTTCTCACATATATAGGTACCTATATATCCGTATATATTATATTAATCTATGCCTATATTCTAACATGTTCTCTGTGATCATTATTAATACTCAATTGTAACTCTAATCTGTCAGGTATTCGTATTGCAAATTTTGTTTGGATTTTATTGTGTAATTTTTTGTAATTTGTTTAATTTTATTTTGGTAAAAATGTGAGCTTTTTCATTTGTTAGTGTTCATGAAGATTGAAGGTGACGAATTTATTTATTTCATTAATCATGAAAGAAGATTATGATGATAAGGATTTTTTTACGACAATACTATAGATCATAATAGATTATGATTCAAATGTTTCATTGAATAGCTATTTATGTAACCAGTTGGGAAAAGTACTATTTTGTGTAACGAGCAGATTTCTGCGGAACGAGCGCTAACGAGTTCCGCAAGAGGATGCGAGTTTCACAAAATAATGTTTCCTAGCGTGTTTCATACAAGATTTGTTTCTAATTTTCACCAATTTTGTATTTTATGGGAAGAAAACTGTGATTTTTATATGTTTAAAAACAATCCAGTAGGTTGTAACGGTGTGACAGCTCGTCACTTTCATAGCTTGTCTGGTCTAAATAACCTACTATCAAATGAACTTTTTCTAATTTTGACATGTAAAGTGAGACTTCTCAAAACCCTTTAACGTTAGGAAACGTTTTACTTTTCACAACCAGTTACGAAAAGTAAAATATTACGTAACTGGTTGTGTAAAGTTCATTACATAGTAGGTTTGATTTACACTATTTTGTGTAACTCGCATTTTTTTGCAGAAATCTACTCGTTGCACAAAATAGTACTTTTCCAAATTGGTTACATAAATAATAGCTATTTATTTATGTAACCGTAAAAAATTAGTGTAATAGTAAAATATTACACAACTAGTTGCGTAATATTTTACTTTTCGTAACTAGTTGTAAAAAGTAAGACGTTTCCTAACGTCAACGGGTTTTGAAAAGTCTCACTTTACATGTCAAAATTAGAAAAAATATATTTAACGCTCATTAAAAATATTGTAACTTGTAAATATCGTAGCTTACAGCAGATCCTAGCCAAGGCAAATAATAGATGCTTTATAAATTTTGTCATTTATGGTCCGATGCTGCTCATAATATGTATCTCGGAGTATTTGAAGTAGCAAGTGACGATTTTTTTTTTAAAACATATATTCAAGATTGCAGCTCCAAGATATGAATTTTGTAATTTAGTCAGAATCAAGTCAGAATCGACTTGAAAAGCAGATCACGGAAATTTTTGTGAAAATATATATCAACCCCAAACCCCATCAAGTATTCGTTGGTCCACCCTTACTAAATAAATAAAAATGGAATTACGATATTTTAAGGTATATTTGGCGTAATTTTACAGCATATAAAGTAGAGTAAAAGTATGAGAGAAGAGACAAGTTTTTGTCGTCGCTTCTAGTGGCAATAAATTAACAAAAAGCATAAGCATTTAAAAACAGTCAGGTAGCTTTTTAGATACTAATTTATAAAGGACAGATCACAATTTCTAGTTAAGGACAGTGTTCCGACCCAATAACGCAGTTCTGAATTAAATTATTCGTCGACAAGTTGAAATTACAATGACTTCCAGTGCAGAAAATCAAATTATTTTGTAATTACAAACTTTGGAGAATTTAAGTTTTGTAAATTTATGCATATCATATCCTAACGGAGACTAACAATATCTCAGAGCAATCTACATCCATTCTAACTTTTCCATATACCTTTTCATCGAAAACAAATGAATCAATTCCAATGAAATATAGATATTTTCACGAGTTGGGTACAATTTCATCTCGCGACATTTACTCTACTTTTTGTTATTTTAAATAGATGCTATTTCTCTTTTATACTTTCCGTAGATTCTTGTGGAAATATATAGACGTTATATTTTAAGGAAACCCAAAGTGATTTCTTTTGTCATCACCGAGATGATGATAATCGCTGGATGTTACGTTGTGAAAGCAGTGCCGCAATTTATAAGCTGGTTCTACGGCTGGATATAATCGTATCAGTTTTTAAAATATGTTTTACCTAACTACTACGAATTTTATTTTGGCGAAATTTTATTACTGTCACCGTGTTGAACGCATAGTAAAATATATTAAAATTTCACTAATACTGCTCCTGAAATTATATTATTAAACCACTTACATATATGGTTAATTTATCATTTGAGGCAAGCACGTTTCCTAAAAACTTAAAATGTACTATACTTATATATTTAATTATACTATTATTAAACTATTATATTATTAAACTATACTTATATGTTTAATTTATCATTTGAGACAGGCACGTTTCCTAAAAACTGGAAAAGTGGTTCAAATTTTTAAGAAAAAGGAAGCCTAATTATTACAAAATTGTTGGTCTCTAACTGTGCCCTACGGACTGTCAAAATTTTGGAATATTGTTATCTAGACCGATTGGCAAATTACTTGGAAGCGTTTAATATTTTTACAAAAAAAACCCAACATGGTTTCTCTAGTGGTCTGTCTACAGGTACAGCGATACATTCTTTTTTAAGTAAAACGAGTCCATTGATGCAGGGCAATGTCCACTTGGAATATTTTGTGATCTCAGCAAGGCATTCAAGCGCACTAATTATGATTTAACAAAATCGAAATTATTTGATTATTCTATACGGGTGTGTCACTAAATTGGATCGCTACATTTCTACACTGCTGGCCAATAGGTTGGAATAATTCAAATTTTTAGGGTAAGTTTCGATACATATATCTTCTGAACGATATGGAATATCAAAATACGGATTTCAGGACGTTTTTGGAAATTTCATCGACAAAAACTGGTCTGAATATCAATTTTCCATTATGCTCAAAAAAGGAATATACGGGGGTGTAAACTAAACCCCTAAAAAAATCAAAATTTCATTCTTACCGAGAATTTAGGAAAACCAAAATCGAGTTAAATTTTTTATACCGGGGTAATCTATGGACCAATTCGAAAAAACAAATTTGGCCGATTTTTGATATCTCGCTTATTTTTGAATATACGGCGTTTTTATTGAAATTAGGAC
This sequence comes from Tetropium fuscum, assembly GCA_964058915.1. NCBI lineage: Eukaryota > Metazoa > Arthropoda > Insecta > Coleoptera > Cerambycidae > Tetropium > Tetropium fuscum. The sequence goes on along the minus strand of CAXKVY010006513.1, from coordinate 6,214 downwards.
AATTTTTTGGAAATGTATCTCTTACTTTTTAAAAACAAAGTAAGTAATGGATTTTTTTCTTATTTTCAAGTAAGCTTACATGCCTCTAGCTGCCTCAGTAGCTAGAATTGACATTTCTTATACAGGGTGCCTGCGAAAACATTTAATAAGCATGTGTCACGAAAAATCTGTATATTTAAATAAACTGTGTGCAGAACCCTGTATGATTAAAATGAACGATAATTTTAAAATTTTAAAACTGTGAAGGGAAACCTTAGAAAAATATCTCGAAACGGTTTTTTATTTTTCTTGATCGGATGAGTATTATCATAATCACCAGCTAATCGTTACTACCGCAAGTTTTTTAAATGTTTTATATAGGGATTTACCGTGTAATTACAACGAAACTGTAAATTATGATAATACTCATCCGATCAAGAAAAATAAAAAACCGTTTCGAGATATTTTTCTAAGGTTTCCCTTCACAGTTTTAAAATTTTAAAATTATCGTTCATTTTAATCATACAGGGTTCTGCACACAGTTTATTTAAATATACAGATTTTTCGTGACACATGCTTATTAAATGTTTTCGCAGGCACCCTGTATAAGAAATGTCAATTCTAGCTACTGAGGCAGCTAGAGGCATGTAAGCTTACTTGAAAATAAGAAAAAAATCCATTACTTACTTTGTTTTTAAAAAGTAAGAGATACATTTCCAAGAAATTGTCCTAATTTCAATAAAAACGCCGTATATTCAAAAATAAGCGAGATATCAAAAATCGGCCAAATTTGTTTTTTCGAATTGGTCCATAGATTACCCCGGTATAAAAAATTTAACTCGATTTTGGTTTTCCTAAATTCTCGGTAAGAATGAAATTTTGATTTTTTTAGGGGTTTAGTTTACACCCCCGTATATTCCTTTTTTGAGCATAATGGAAAATTGATATTCAGACCAGTTTTTGTCGATGAAATTTCCAAAAACGTCCTGAAATCCGTATTTTGATATTCCATATCGTTCAGAAGATATATGTATCGAAACTTACCCTAAAAATTTGAATTATTCCAACCTATTGGCCAGCAGTGTATATGATCGACGACAGTATGTAACTTTAAGTCATAATAGCGGAAACACCAGGTGCAGTACTAATTCAGAGTGTTTAAATGTAACTCTTGGTGTCCCACAGGGCTCCATCTTGGATCCGGTGCGTTTTCTTTTATATATTAATGATATTGATTTCTTCTCGGCGACCGCATATTTTACAATTTATGCTGATGATATTTCTGTGATTTCAAGTCCATTTCATACTGCTTTGTAATAATATTTTTAAAAATTGAAGCAATTACCGGCATACCGAACACTCACAAGCATAAAAATATTTTTTAGGGCTATAAAATTCTTACGCTACCTCGTATTTATATATTTGAAATTTGAGCTCAAATTATGACAAATTTTATCGTATCAGTAACAAATATTTCCAAAATATTTTGTATGCCAAAAATAAGCCTTGAACTGATTCCGTGAAAACTTTCATACAATATTCTTAAATTATTCTCAACGGTTACATAAAGTAAAGGATATAGTGAAGCTCTTTCTTATCTGCGAAAAATGCTGGCATGGACACTAATACCGCGCCATAAATAAGGCTCCCGTTCGGCATAGACCTATATATGTAATTATTTTATATTTCAAATAAACGGCGATATCAAAATATTATATTAGGTGCCGCTGTAATAAATCGTTATCGAAATGGCCAATATCCTCCATTTTCACCATTCCGCAAATCTGCCGCTACTCAGGCTATTTTTATATGAACGCTAGCTCGAGTTTTTGCCCCATCTATATGACTGGTTTAGGTAACTTTTTACAGTGTTATTCCTGAGACATCCTCGACCATTTTCTGGTAGTTTATTCTGGAAATTGAAAGGCAAATCATTGTTGGTCATAATAAGATCACAGTGGAAAGTTTAACTGCAAAAAGTTCGGAAACTTTGATATACAGTATAACTGTAAATATTTTCCATCTCTTGCGGGTTACATTTCATCTTGGATATTAGCTTATTTTGAACCAGAGAAATTTCTATTTTTTATCATTGTGTTCATCATCAAACTGTCAATAACTTTCCAACAGGTCCGTTCGTCCGTCCGCCTGTCTGTAAGTTACCGCGATTTTTGTACTTGATATTTTGTGTTTGATATATATATATATATATATATATATATATATATATATATATATATATATATATATATATATATATATATATATATATATATATACATATATATATATATATATATATATATATATATATATATATATATATATATATATATATATATATATATATATATATATATATATATATATATATATATATATATATATATATATATATATATATATATATACAAGTAACGAAGGAAGTGTTGTTTTTTTCTGTGAAGGAAGTGTTGGTTTTTTCTGTTTCTTCCTTAACAATAGATAATAATGCTAGGAGTTCGTAAAGGCACTTAAAAACGGTAGCCACGTTAAAATTTCTCTCTAAGGAATCTAAGAATTTATATAGTAAAATTCAAATTAATTATTGAAATTTGGGCATGATAATAATTATACCTCACTTGTTTACGAGGTATTAGGTATTAAGTAAATTAGTGAATTTTAAGTAATTGTGGTTTGTCCAAGCAGTAATTAGACGTCTAGGGTCCTAGATAGTTCTATAGTAGTTTTCGTCGTATCCAAATAATAATTTTCAACTAGTAAATTAACATTAATTACAAGTTATTATATTTCCAAGAAGACGTCTCAGCAAGTCCACATGTAGTGTTCCTGATTTCGCCTTAAGATTGTTTATCGAGGCTGTTCACACAGCTAGGAGACAGTGAAGTTTTCCGAACGTGGAAGCCATTGCAATAGCACCGTACCACCAATAGGGTTCCACACAATAGTGCTTCCGTGTAGTGCGCGAGTGATTATTTTTGTTTACAAAGGATTACCTTTGCAAAAAGGTAACAAACAAACAACAACTTCTTTTTTATAATAATTTTTATATATGTCTAAATATGTCTAAATATGTCTCACATTGTTCGTTAAGGATTTAATATGCCATGTTTTTAGTGATCTAAGGTACGATAGTGTGACGATCTTTCCCTGTCGTCGGTCATACCTCGAGCGCCAAACTATGCTTTATCGTGTACAGTTACCACGTTACCCCCAAATACAGCACAGTGGAGGCCTTAGATAGCTTCTAGCTGGAGATTGTAAATTTCCAAAGGTCAACGTGATTCAAAGGGAGTAGAGAATACTATTTTAAACAATGAGGCTATTAAACAATGTAATTAAACAATGAAGATATTGTTCTAATAATAAGTTTATTCTATTTACTTAACATTCTCAAGATCATCAGGAAATCTACTATCTAAATACGCGAATATATCTACACATTTATATCTACATATATATTCTTTATCTCAGTCTATCTACGTAGATTTTACCTTCTTACGGAGAGATATATATACAACACTACTATAAGAAAACAAGGGATCTGTTTAGCAATTTGTTTTTACACGCGGCCGTATTATTAGCGAAGAATTACTAGCAACGGGGAAAATAGATTTTTTTAAGCAAAACGCTAATCCATGCATGGGGAGAAAGCAACACTAAAACCAATTACCTGTGTACATATATGTAAAGGCAGTAAAATGTCAGTAATGAATAATCAGTAAGGAATAATCAGAGTTTTCGGAGGGGCTAAGAATCAGAGTTTGGTTAATTCTATGTTTGAAGAAACTATGACATAATAACCAACAGCAAGCACCCCGGAGATTTGCTGCAAACCCTGTTGTTTATTATTCGAAAAAACTACTAAGGGACTCCTCGGAAGAAAGTCATCAACCCTAGTTGTCTATGCTACAAGTGAATACTATCCCTAACCTTTTCCGAGTTATAACTCTTTAAAATTGATTAACGGCCATCTTGTTTTCCGGCATTTTAACATTTTTTTCCCTTGAACCCTTTCATTTGATATCCATATCATGGTGTTTATGTACCTCTATGAAAAAACATAGTCCACCATCTTTGGGAGTCCGCCATATTGGATTTATAGTGAGGTCATTTTATTTTCTTATTCTTCTCAGCAAACCCTTTCATTGGATACCCATATCACGGAAGTTCAAAAAAAATAACTAATCCACGGTCTTTGGGAGTCTGCCATATTGGATTTAGGGTGACGTCATTTTATTTTCCTATTCTTCTCAGTAAACCCTTTCATTTGATACCCCTATTATGGAAGTGAATAAAAAATAACTACTCCGCCATCATGGGCGGTCCGCCATATTGCATTTAGAATGACGTGGCTTAGCTAACCACGTATTGTCATCCACACTATGTGCGTGCAAAATTTCAGCTCAATCGGCGGAAGATAACTACTTTAAAATTCAGTTGCAAGATTTGACCCGAACAAACATACATAGATAGCAAGTTAAATAAAGGCTTGTAAAATAGCTACTGTTGTTGATTGTTGCCAGGACTGTGAGTTAAAACGATGTCATTTACTTATCTATTTAATTTTTTACGACAATTAGTTACATTACCGAATATTCAACCGGTAATCAGTAGACAGAACTTTAGTTTTATCAGTCTACTAAATGGCGAAAGCACCGGTCACAACCCTAATTTATTGATATTTAAATTAATTTAAAAAATATTTTCTATCGGATCAAATTGTGAATCTAAAAAGCATTCTCGAATCATACACATAAAATTTCATAAACATCAGTCCAGCGGCTATATCTCAGCCGTCATTCATGCTACGATATCGAGGTAAAAAGTTTATACCTCACATTTTTATGTGAGTTTCCCTCAAAACTAATGTCGCATAAAAATATCACTATGAAAATAGTAGGTTTTAATAATAAATTCAAGTGTAAATGATCAATTAAATAAATCATGCATCATTCTGAAGAGCCCCAATAAAAGCGGAAAAACTTATGCAACTTTTCAAAGATTCGTTTCCGTAGATATGTCCGTTATGATATGTCATAGATGTCATTTAAGATCGTTTGATCTTGAAAAATAATTTTTCGCCCACGGCTCGGAGTCGAATTGTTTGAATAGCGAAGCTATGAGCAACTGAACTGATCTGTAAAAATTGCTGATGCTGCCTCATTTCTGGTTCTCTTATTGTCTTCTGCCACCTGGCTGAGCGCATTTTCTCATTGATGAGTTTTGGATTTTCCATGCAGGGGCAGGAATATTGCATATCCCTGGCTGTTAAATACATGCCACCTATAAAACAATATCATTCATATAATTTGTAAACTGCTGCTACAAATCCATCAACTCACAAAGGGTAACCCGGAAATTAAACGAGTTCGTTTTGATGCCCGTATATCAATTTGGCCTGAGGAATACGACTATTTATATTCATATCAATTTTAATATCAATACTGTATTATGAACTTGTGTGTGTATGTCATTAATATTTGTGGACAATACGAAGTAATAATAGGTACAAAGATATGTTTAATTAAGTTACTATAGTGCTTTAATAGCATACTATTAGGTAGGAATGAATAGTAGAGTATATTTAAGTGTGTAGATATTCCATTTTAAGAACAAAATAAGAAAATCGCGAAACTTCAATAACATTGTAGAACTTAAGGAATACACAGTAGATGCTAATGTTTTACATGTCAAAATAATCATGATGTCAAAACATGAAAATTCAGATCTTTTTTATTTATTTATTTAACGAAATATCCAATTACAGTTATTAGAAAAAGACAGAATAGAATCATAATTAATGTATATATGAATTAACATTTAAATAATAAATTTTAACGACAAAAAAATTAAAGTTATCACTAACATTATATAAGCGATTATTTCTCTGGCATTGTCGAGATATTATTGTTTCCTGCTGAGATGTTACCGTGTCCTGACGTGAGGATGGCCCGCCAGCAACACGCGGTACGTTATTCCATAAACTAAAATTAAAATGACGTTTCAGAATATGACAATGGCATAAAGCTGTATAGTATAAGTATAAAATAATAGTATTCGCATAGTATTAAGTATAGTAACCCCCGAACGTAGGATACAAACAATACCTAATATAGGTATATAGAAATAAGTCATAGACGACAAAATATAAAAAGCAAAAGATAAACACATTCATTGTAGGATATAGTTAATTATTCTTGTCAATGTACGCCAATGCTGCCAAATCCTATAT